>JAFMSR010000001.1:55810114-56015114 GCA_022818135.1 Saxidomus purpurata
GTGGTTGTGTTGTAAAATGTTACTACTTGTACTGCTACAAATATGTATTTTGTTATTTGTCAAGGAGTTTACAACATTGAAGGACATAGATGCCCTACACTCACTGCTACTTTCAATGAATTACCTCATACTACATGGCGAGTGTCTCAACTACTCCGTGAACCAGTACCTTGAGTTTCTCAAGTTCTCTTTGGCAAGAAAACTCATACCAAAGTAAGTTCATTTAATGACCTAGCTTATTCTATTTTAAAAGTCATTCAGTTTAAATGTTTTAGCTTGATACTCACAACAGCAAAGTTTGATCTCTAAGAAAGTTCATGTAAGTTGATCTAGTCGTATGCCTTTAAATATTTGTGTGGTTTGTATTTTAAAGGATATTTTTTCTGTATGGAACCGAACAAAAAGGAGGGTAGATTATTGCATAGTCGAGAAAAAATCCCCAAGATGCAAGCTGGGCAATGTAACATGTTTTATTGTCACCTTAAAATGCAGTTTGTAGTGTTAATTACAATGTAAATCTCCAGCTGGTTGTTACATTACGCTGTTCTTCAACTTACAGTTTGTGGCACCAGTTACAGGCAAAACACTCCCAGGTTGCCTATGAATGTGTTCCACTTTTGCTGCATTGTCTGACGTTACCTACTGGGGCAGATATGCTGTGGAAGATAGTGGAGGAAAACTTTGGAAGTGATGACTGGAAGGAAAGATTTGCGGCAGGTTGGTAGAGTAACAAATGACACTATTGTATGATTGGCTACCTTAATCACATACTACACATGTGTATGATGAATCCTTTGCCTGCTTACTTTCTGAAATTGACTTTCACCATCTTCAAGTCTTGATAGTATCTTTTTATCGTTCATTGGGGTGGATTATAAATGAATCTATCAATTGAATAAGAAGTATGTGTTATAGAGGCAGTAACATTTTTTTGTAGCAGAGCAAGTGTTTAAGGAAACAAAGATTTGTAAACACTGGCAGGGTTAGAGTTCACAAACTTCATTGTGCATTGTCAGTTACATAGACAAATTCCTTGTAAGAAATGACCATGATGCATTAGTAATACTTTTCCTCCTTAATGCCGTGATGATAATTGTTTTTGCAGTTGAGAAAGCAACTGTGCTGGCCAGATTTATGGAGACGGACTGTGTTATGCATAACAAGACAATAAAAACAGCATTTGCCCATATATTCTGTTTACTGCTTGGATCACTTGAAGATATTAATGCAGCTGTCAGTCAGAGAGCTATACAATATTTGGAAACTATTAAAAGAACTTCCATCAAGGTAAAGTATTTGTATTTTGCTGGCTACTTTATTTGCCTCTTTTTTGAGTGTTTTGAATCCAGTTCTAAACCAGGCCACTCAATTTAACCACAGGTTGGCCATCTATCCATATCCTGGAAGAGTTGGTCAGCTATGATAGGACAGAAATTAGCATATTCTGCTTAGTAAGTTTATGCTGATTTTTTTAGGATGAATCTTGATAAAGGTTAAGTTGATCATGTTACTTTATCCCCTCTCCAAGAAAACAATTTTCTGGTGTTCTTGAAGAGGTTGAGGTTGTCACCCCAGTGATAATCAAACCTGAGTAGCTGAAACATTCTACACCAATGTTCTTGTAATGTTATCCACCTTTTTGTACATTTTAATTTAACTGTTTTTTATCCTTGTACATTCTGTAGAAGGATTACATACCTATCTACACTGTACTGCAGAACTTCAGTGTTGAGCATATTTCCAGAACTTCTAGGTGGGACTGGCTTGGTCTACATTTAGAAGTATCTTACATTTGTATTATACAGTTGATTGTTCATACATGGATGGATATATTTCCTCCAATTTCTTTCATGCTTTCTAGTATTAATTGTTACCCTACTAAAGGCAACCAGTACAGATCATGAACAGCGTGTAAATCTATGTTTTCAAAATATGTTGTTTGTGGAAAGTGCAGCCAGCTGACAAATGTTCCCACTTGTGTTTCTAGACTTTTGACAACATGGCAGTACACTATTGATATGTATGAAATTACGGCAGATGCAAAGTTCATTCAGTACTTGTTGGAACATTTTTATTGCTATTCCAGTGTATCTGCCAGTGCTTGGAGTTCCAGTTTGATGCAGTGATCAGTGATAGAGCTATGATCCTACACAACATGCACCTTCTATCTAACATCCTTCCTGAACACAACATCCTCAGCTGGGAATTCTTCCTCGCACGATTTGACAGTCTCTCACTTGAGGCCCAGATTGACCTTGAAAGTACAGGAGATCTCTCGTATCCAACAGGTAAGCTGAAAGAATTATTTAAAGATGCTGACTTTTGAATGGAATTTGCGCTATTTGTTGGAAATTTATTCCTTTCTCTCTCAGATAGTAAAAGTGGTAATGTTGAGGATGGTAATGATGGTAATTAGGAAGGTGAGGAGAAAACATGATGTTTTTATGACGCTAAAGGAAAAGGGAAGGTGGAATACTAACAAATTCAATATCTGTTTATATGTATTTGCATAGGTGGAGCTAATAAATGCATGGTCCCATTATATCCTTCAGTGTATCCAGTTTGTGCCCTTCCCTTACCCAATGTAGGAATTTCATGGTCCTTTTGTCAGTTATTCATGTTCCAATTTAGTTTATTAAAGGTCAAGGTCACCAGCTTTTTAAAGGTCAAATCTGCACCACTTACTATTATGTCGGCTCTACTTTGGTAAAGGTCAGCTTTTTATGTCATCAACTTTTTAAAAGTTTACATAAACTGGAATCTCATAGTCACTTGTTTAGATGATTTTCAGAACTCCACTTCAAGGATGTTCATTTCAGGTAGTGTAAGTTGGTTTAATCTGTTATTTGGGGCAAACACATATTTCCTAGATTCCATAATAGTGTTGGAAAACTCAGATCATAGTTCCCTCAGAAAGACATTGTGGAATATCCAACATTTTTTATATCAACTTGAGGGGTCACTCTCGGGATACTTTCTACCTCCTAACTAATTCAGTGCAGTTCTTGAAACTTGTGTTGATACTGCCTTCAGCCCTGCTACCAACAGTTTCGCTGTGTGTGAGAAAGATGGCAGTTTCTTAAGGAGAAGGTCTAGTACTGGTTCTTCAAGGGGAAGATGGTTAGCTGAACTGCCCACCAGTAAATTACTACAATGTTGTTCTAATAGGCAGAAAAGCCCAAGAAAATATAAAAGCATTTGCTGCCACAAGCTATATTCAAAACAATTATTCAAGCCATGTTGGTTTAGAATAAAGTTCAAGGCCATGTGTTTTAAGAGTCAGTAATACACTGTTTGTGGTATGATATTGTTTATGAAGTAAGATCTTTATTCTTATGGATTGACATTGTCCATATAACAAAGTAATTGGCAGAAGTAGCTGAAATTGTTTAATTGTTTATTACCTGTATGGTTTGTTTGACTTGCTTGTTTACCAAACATTTTATATACAGATCATGTACATAATTATATGTAACTTGTATATTTTATTAATCATAACAATAATATCACACCCCATAGTTAGTTTTCCTTGTCAATGCATTCAACCCATAATATATACATGTTTTTAGTTTGCTTGAAAACGATTGCCCATAATCGCTACCCTTTTAATATGCATTTAACCTTTTACCAGTGGTAATTGACCTTAAGCAGAAATAGATTTGTCAGCAAGGGCATTATGCTTTCTGCAAGTTGCCTTGAAGCCTTTTAAAGGCTTAAATATAGTTTCGATAATTCTTTTCAGAATGGAGTAGGTAATTGTTTAGAGTTGCAGTCACTTTTAAAAAAACAAATAGCCTATGAAATGAAGTGATGTGTAAAGTAACAGTACAATAATATTATCATGATTTTCAATCAGATTCACTTTGCCATAAAATCACTTCAAATGAGAACCACCATAAATGGAAATTGCTATGTTTCTCTTTACCAAACATCAAGAAAATGTATAGATATGATAAGACAAGTTTTTGTATGAGGTTTTAAGGTTGTCCTCTAACCTGTCTGTCTGTGCGTTTGTATGTTTTACACAGTGGTCACTGTATGTTTTGGGGGTAAATTAAAACATTAGCTGTTAATTTGCTTACTGCTACTTAGTCTTTTGTTAGATGCTGCACATATAGACATAGAGAGGTGAGCCCATTTATATGTAACAGTTTCATATTTTACACAGACATAAATATTTGTAGTTCACATTCACATCTGATTTCCAGCCAGTTTGTCAAGATTATTGAAATAGACCCATATTTCAGTTTCCCAATTTTAGCCTTAGCTAGTGAAGATTTGAAAGAATCTTTTTGTTTCAAATGGAGGTAGTTCTTTAAGTATTAAGAACATATACCCATACTTTCTATCACTCCATGCCAGGTAGCTAGCATTAAATACAGATGCACATACAGCTGGTTTAACACTCCATGCTATTATGTGTTTTTTCAGCTGTTTCTGTTTGTAAGAATGGTCTGTAACCTGTAGCTTTGTCACTGTCAGAAAGTATACATAAGGTAATGCTTCTTCCCAATTAAGAAATAAGTCAGTTAGACCCTGTTCCAATAAACTAGACACTTCTGTTGTAGCAAGAACAAAAAAAATGCATGAATTTCACAATTCAAATCAGTAGCCATAAAATCACATGTAGATGCTGATAAATAAATGTGTGTTTCTTTACACCTTTCACACTCATGCACAGTATCAAAACCAACTCAAAATTGGACTTAACTTATCCTGTAAGTGACTGCATTATTTTTAAAAGCTGAAGTACTTGTAAAGTTGTTTGGATATATAATAACAGTTTTGTTACTAACATTTACCTTTTCAGAAGAGTTGGCTTTGTCCATTAATTTCATAGGTTTGATATGATTTTCTGTTTTATATTTAATTTACTATACTTTTCCTTGTGTTGCAATGCACTGTCCTGTAATCTGTGATGTGTTCCCTTATTTCTCTGTGTTTACATGTATGTATGTTTGGTACATGTTTTGGTTCTTAATGTTACTTTTACTAGTATACTTATGCACAGAATATTTCTTTACATGTGTATCTCAAATATGTACAGGTCATAGTTGGATTGTTTTTAGCTCACCTGAGCACAAAGTGCTATGACTATGACCATTGTCAACAATTGCTTCAAACAACAGCTCTTTAACCACTTAGCCAATTTCAACCAAATTCACAGGATTGCTGCTTTTAAGGCCCACCAGAGATAAAAATAGAAGAATATTTGAAGGACCTCTCCCCCTTTACCACAGGGCCAATGTCAGCCAAATTTTTCAGGATTGTTTTTTAGATGGTCCTCTACTAGAATTGCTCAAACCATTCTGCTCCACTGCAATATGGCAGCTAGGGCTTAAAATAGATAAACCTCCTTAACCAATCGGCCAATTTCAGCCAAACTTCACAGGAATGTTCCTGGGATTCATCTCTACCAAAAATGCTCACAAAGTTCATCTCCACTGCACAAAATGGCTGCCAGCTCTAAAAAATAGAAAAATCTTTAAACCTCATCTCCGCCTTAAACTTTACAGGACTTTGGTTAGATGGCCTTCTACCAAAAATCCTCAGAGAACTCTGCTCCAATACACAATTACTGTCTTGTTTTATCAGAAAGTGTGTAGATCTGAACATGTATTGTAGATGTTCTCTATTCACTCAGGTGAGCAGTATAGAGCCATCATGGTCCTCTTGATATTGATATATTTCACTCAGCAACTCAAACCCATTGCTTGGTTTTGATCTTTTTAAAACTAAAATTTGTCTGTATAAACCACACCAGAAAAAGATTTTCAATATTGATAGGTTTCAAAATCATAAATTCAATACTTTTTCGTCTCTAACATCCATTATGGTACAGAAATATCACACACTTTTGATTATGTCCTGCCTAAGTCAAATTAAAGGTTAAGCAATGCTGTGATAACTTACTAAAAATACAGGGAACATTTTGTGAGTCATCTAAATGGCAGAGACATTTTGAAAGGCAGTTCAAGTAAAACTTTTTACAGGATTCATTGAGCTTTACATATGACACTGTGTATGTTTGACTTGCTGAGTTGTGTAGTTCATATCAAAATAACTTTTGTGGTGATGGATATGTGTACATGTTTGTGGTGTTTTGTTTCAAACTTACCTCAGTTGTATCTGTCTTTTAAATTTCAAGACTTCATTACCAGAATAAATCAACAATAATTATTATCGTATAAAAGGTATTTTGTAATGTATAAAATGATTTCTTTGAAATATAGAAATTTACCTTATTTGATATAATTTATGCTGTGGTTCTTGGCACAGAAGTAAATTGCTCAGCTTACCTCTGTGTAAACTGTTCCATTACTCACATTTTCACATTAAATTTTCTCGTATATTACTGTCAGAAATCTGTCTTCCATTTTTATGACTACATTCTGTACTCTACTTTGCATTACCAGTATTAAAAGGCTTTTGTACCAAATGGAGAAAGGAGCATGACCTAGTTGAGTTCGGTTAATTTTGTTGCTCTTATAGCCCATTGTTAAATAAAACTAAAATCTTTAAGATTATCAATGTTTTTTTTCTTCAGAGAAAAGGTTATAATTGTAATCTAAAAGGTTCTTATTTTCAGTACTGTCACAAGAAAAGAAATAAAAATTATTAAATCATTTTAATTTATTAATAATTTGTAAATTTAAATTTTCATTAACAGGTGAAATATAACTGCAGTTCTAAATGAAGCACCTTATTTGATAAAATTCTAAATGTAAAGCATTGTAAAAGTTGGTGTAATACTTTACCGTTTAGGTACACTTGTTTTGTTTGTAGTATATACAGAAAACACCTTGTTGTCTATATTGTTTCAGACTTAACCAGCAGTGACAGGGAGAGTGAACATTTTCTGAGAAAGCTGAATCGAGCAAGATTTGCATTGGCACGGACAGACAGTATACGCTCTGTGAGCAAAAGTTTAGGTGGTAAACCACCATACAGGAGAGCAGTGTCTGTCCCCATACACCTACTCACCAAATCACCCATCAAAGGTTTGAAAATAGTTTTATTTATTGAAGTATATTAAAGACATAGAGATTTTGACAAGAATGGTGTTTGTTTGAATTTTTCCATGTTATAATACATTATTATGAGCAATGTTTAAAGAATCATGCAGTTAGATAATTTAACACCATCTATAGTAACTTGATTGGAGTAGGTTTTAAAAATGTAAAAGGCGGACTATAGTTTTAATAAGAATCAAAAACTTTAATCCATTTTTATCTATGTTCATCTGTAACAGAAAAGCTGTGTGGTAGGAGTTATCTGTCTTGTATATGTCTTGCTTTGCTGTGTACAGTAAAAGAAGCCATTTTCTCAAAATCATGAAAGAAAACAGTAAAAGAATTGGAGATGGACTATTTCCAAATTCTTATGAATAACTTTCCAATGAAAGGATAAAAACTTAAAAATCTGTCATACAGGAATAACTTGCCACTTACAATTACTTTGTTGAATGATTCACATATGTTTAATATGTTATACAAAATGTAGAATGTTTCTGTGTTGAATGAGAAAATGAATTTATTTTACATTAGATAAAGAGAAGGACAAGTCGTGTGCAATAACAAAACCCCCCCCCCCCCAAAACCTTCCAATTTCACATATTTCTAAATGCTGTTGAATATGATTTATTTTACATTTAGAGGACCCAGCAGTCAGCGCCACAGTTTAGGTTAAACAGGCAAGGAACATCCAAGTTCAATCTCGGAACTCTAACCAACTCTGTGTTTCAAGGTGAGAAGTTTTTTACCTTTGACATCTCCGAATGTTGCAAAGATACTGTTTTACATTTTGGAATAATCCCAAATTTTAATGCACTAATAGGTGTTTTCAGAAGGCACTATTCTCAGGCTGGTTTTACTGATTTTTAGTGAGTAAACACAACTAACGGTTTATCTGTGTACATAAAATGTATGTGAAATTCACACTATGTGGTAGTGTTTAGCAGTTATTTTAATGTTTGCAGAGATATAAATGTTATATCATATTATATATGTTTGAAATATTTACATCGTATACTCTCCAGTGGTATATCTTTTAGGAAAATTGAACGTAAAACTATGTCAAACAAACATTTCAGCAATCAGCAATCTCTTTTAGGTTTTTAGCACAGTACATCCACTTTACTCACAATACAGGGTAGGTAACTCATGATCTCACTCGGTACGTTCTGCTATTTACGTTGAACAGTATTGAAAAAATTTAGAGGTGTATTCCAAGAAATTTGATTTGGACTTAAAAAGCTGATTTACTGCATTGTAACATTGCAGGAGTTTAATGATTGTGTTGTAATATTTACAGGAGGTTACTTGAAGGAGTTTACAGATGAAGAGAGTAATTTTGCAGCCTTGTTGCAGAGAGCTATGGACCTGGAGGGTGTGGACAGGGAAACAGTACATCAACTTGTAGCATTACTCATGAAGGTAAACTAGAAATCAGTTTAACACTATACGAAACACACAGATTGGTGATCTTTATTTCCATACTATTTAAGGGGTAATAGGTTTGAGCCTTTGTACTACCATGACTCTTTATGTACGAACGTTTTTAGTTTCTTATGAAAGATATGGATCCAATACTTAAAGTGATATTACCGTTCAGATTGACCATCATAATTTTAAATTAAGCATTAATCAGTGATTTATACTTCTAGAATAATAAACATTACCATAGTTATAACAAAAAATAACGATCTGTATAACAGTTATATTCACATTGAATATAGAGGAAATCTGAAAAAATATTTTTTGACTATCCTAGTAAAAAATAAAGAATCTACCCTTTCGGTAAGGAAACCGAACAGAAATAACTTGGTAAAACTTATTTCCTATATGTTTTAAAGCATTCTCTGTTCTTTCAGCATTATGTTTGACTATAACAATGTGGCCATTTTGAAGTGTAGTAAAACTTTAAAGAACTGAAAAACTGTTGAAATTTGCATTAAACTGAAGAAAAAATAATGCAGATGGACAGGTCTACATTAATGCTTGTCAACCTGCTGTTGAAGATTGTTATGTCTTCATGTGTTAAATCTTATCAGCAGAAATGTTCTTTCTACTTAACCCAAGAGATTGAGAAGTCAGTTGTGGATCATAACAAGTCATAGCAATATACAATAGCACTTGGACATAGTCTCAGATTTACACAAATAAAAATTTCTAAAAATAAACACAAAAATAGACATTTCCCCTTGGAGACACATTTGTGATATATCTAGATATCAACATTCTATCCAATATTATAGGGAAGAATTTTTAAATTTATACATTTCAGTACATGGTCAAATGTGAGCAGAAAAATATTTCTGAGGAAGATCATAAAGCGGAGGTTTGTATGTTACATGAAATATGAATTTCAAGTGTCATTTGGAGATTCTAGTATGTGTTACATAAAGTTGCATTTTGAGCTTTTAGAGTTTTAAAAAGAAGAGATAAAACAGTGTTAAAGAAATTCATTTTGACTGCACATTTGGTACATGTATCACCTTTAAATCTGAAAATCTCTTTCAAATCTTTAATATTTTTGAACAACTGAATATGTTTTTTCCCGAAAAATTCAGTACTTGCTATACAGGTTTTGTAACATTCAAGTGTTTACATTTTAATGGTGGCAGTCTCATATACATGTATTGTTTAATTAAATATTGGCACATATTGTAAACTTATGAGCTGAACATTTAGACAATAGCCAAACTGCTGAGATTAGCTTGCTCATTATAGTTGATATTGTATGCAAAAACAGATTTGTCTAGAGGTTTTAAGCTTAATCTATTGCAGAATATAGTGTTGAGACATTTGAATGTGTTGCTTGGATACAACCAGTCTGAGAAGTCATTTAGTGTCCCACCATACAAACTCAGGTGAGTAAAGTTAAACATACATTGTAGTTTTATGGACCAGTATGACACAAAGTTGTGCTTACACTTACACGTTAATTTTCAATGGTTCATGAAGATTATTTTTACCAGGAAATTTCAAATTGGTACCAGTTGTTATTGCTTGGTTTGAATTAATCAAAATCGAAAAATGTCATACATGTGTACTGCCAAAAGTTGAATTAAATTTGTATAGCTGATGGCTGAAATTCAATCTTTGAAAAAAGATTCAATCTTTGCCTTCAACTGTGTGTTGTTTCCCTTATTCTTTTGAATCCAAAGCAAAGTCAGAACAAAAAAAGATGAGGTGTAGAGTTTTACATTGTCAAAGAACTGTTACAGTGAATAAGATACAAGAAATTTATGATTCAAGTATATGTGATATTATTCTTCATATAATTCATTAAGAAGTTTCATCACTGCACTGCCATAACTACATGTTATATAAAATATGGAAAACTTCCATATAAAACCATGTAACACATTATTAAAGGTTTGCCTAAAAAAAGATTTTATTCCATTTTCAGAACATCTGCAGTGTTCAATTCTTACTTGAGTGGAGTTCCTTATGTGAGTAAATTTTCTTTTTATACGGTAAATGTTTTTAGAACTTTGTCTTTGAGATGATGCAAATTAGGATGTCCAAGAAACTGCTTCTTGTATCCCTAATATTGTTAGAAGGGGGAAATTGCCAAAATGTTCTTATGTGTTGACTGCATGTCCATAAGTTATTGGTACTAAAGTAGTCTGGTAAAGCTGTCCAGCCCAGTTCCATTTATCCTGTCCCATTATGAAATTCCATGGCACAGAAATTTTAAACAGACCGTAAGCATACACAGATTTCATTACTTTGGTTTCTTACAGACAATTGATACTACACTTTAACCAATCTTTTGATCCAGGGTGATGTGAAATGTTAGGCATGTATTAAGTTGATGCTTTTTCACACATTCAATTTCTTTTATTGCATTTTTTTTCAGCAATGTGGAGATTGATAATATATGTATACCATTTAATTGTCTTAACAGGCTAGCAGTTTACCTAACCACCGATCCTGGGAAGAACCAATACTAAACTCTTACCGTCCGTAAGAAACTGCCAACTTTCTTACATAAAGAGACATGGTTCGTAGCGGGACTCGAACCCATGACCCTCAGTCTATGAGAGGTTAAAGTAATTTGAAGTCAGCAACTCTAACCACTCCACAGAAGTGGACTTCATTGACTTAGCTCTCAGCTTTTAAGTATAGTCAGTCCGTAACATTTGCATTTGCATGTTGTATATGTTAGTTTGTACGATACACATTATATTTATGTATTATTGAATTTCAGGTGTTGGACAGGAATTTTGAGTTAGGTAACAAGATTCTACCAATCACGTTACTGCTGTTACAATATGGACCGTCTCCACAGAGATATGCCAGCGACTACCAACCACCTAACTACACCCTGTGGTATCTGGAACCACATACCAGAGTATCTTGGTTAAACACACTCATGGTTATACTTTACAAGGTAAGTGACAGACTATACCCTTTGCAGTCAAGAACTACTTACATGTACTATAAAACAATATTGTGCTCAGGGAAACCAACAGTTAATGTGTTTATACATGATGGTTATATAAGCAGGAAATGATTGACATCAAATAATAGTAGTGATATAATTTGAAATACTTCTCAAGTACTAGTAAGTAGTCAGTGAGCTAAAGTTTTCTGGACTCAGCAGTTATGTACGGTAATATAAGTATTATTTAAATAATAACTTACTGTTACAGTACCAGATCAGTACTTCTCCTGTGTCAGCCATCGTGCAGACATTGGTCAGGATAGTGGTTAATACAATAGAAGCCCAGCATCATCACTGTAAGATACTGCCTGATGACGTGATGCCACCTGCCAGCCCTAACCTGCACAGAAGTAAAGGTCAGTAACTCTAGCTGTCAACCCTCTCTGGTCATACTTTTATAGTGTCTCACTCAATAAGTAAATAAATTTTAATTTTAATGTAGTATAAGGCTTGCATAAGGGAAATCTATTTGCCTTTTATTAGTTGAATTGCTCAGAATACATAGGACACAATTTTCAGTTGAAGTAGTTTAATAAAGAGAAATTTGAGGTCAAAAATATTTCAGAGAAGGCTTGCTAAAGGAAAGGATTTGTGTCGGAAAGCAGGGGTTTTTGAGCCGGAAAACTTTTCTTCGTACTAACATTTCAGATTCTGCCAAAATCAGTGTGAATGATCTTGAGAATATACTTGAGACTGAGACCCCGCCCCAGTCTCCCCCACCTGTCAATGAGGATGTCTTCATAGAGATGGTGCGTGATTCCGGCACAACCACAGTGAAGTACCAGAAAGCCGGGAAACACAAGGATGATTCCAGTAAGGATGGTTCATCATCAACAGACAAAGAATCTTCTAAGCTAGGGAGCAGAAAAGTGTCACCAGCCTCAATAGAACAGGGTAGGATTTCTTAACTTGTTCTAAAGTAAGATGTAAAGTCATTAAATTAGAAGAAAATCGTTGAAGAATTGATAAGACAGTCAGAATACTAATGGTGATTTTCAGTTTAGAATTTATAGCCTGTTGCTTACAATACAAATGTAATGGTTTGTTCATGTCAGTAAATGGTATGCTACAGGGTTAATGAATTAACATTAGTGTACAAACTATATTATGTTGTCTGCTTTTATAAGGTCATTGTCTTAATCATGAAGTGGTCAGTTGGATTTTCATTTCACTACAGAACATATATTGGCAAACAACATATTATAGAATTGCATGTGCATTTTGCTGTTTAAAATTCAGAACTATTAAGTTATGTGTATGTATCAACCAGGTCAGAGCAATTTCAGAGATACCTTGTTAATATCAAATACAAACCTTAACTTCAGTATCAGAAACCCCTGTTAGAAAAATAAAGCAGCGTAAGTCACAACCTCCACGGAAACTGGTACACTATCTGGAGAATGAGACTGAAGATTCCTCTGACCAACAAAGTGAAACACAGGTACATATAATGTCATACATAGTGAAACACAGGTACATATAATGTCTTACATAGTGAAACACAGGTACATATAATGTCATACATAGTGAAACACAGCTAAATACCGGTATGTTATCATATATAGTGAAACACAGGTACATATAATATCATACATAGTGAAACACAGGTACATATAATGTCATACATAGTGAAACACAGCTAAATACCAGTATGTTATCATATATAGTGAAACACAGGTACATATAATATCATACATAGTGAAACACAGGTACATATAATGTCATACAAAGTTAAACACAGGTACATATAATGTCATACATAGTGAAACACAGGTACATATAATGTCTTACATAGTAAACACAGGTATATTGTCTACATAGTAACACAGCTAAATACCGTATGTTATCATATATAATGAAACACAGGTACATATAATATCATACATAGTGAAACACAGGTACATATAATGTCATACATAGTGAAACACAGCTAAATACCAGTATGTTATCATATATAGTGAAACACAGGTACATATAATATCATACATAGTGAAACACAGGTACATATAATGTCATACATAGTGAAACACAGGTACATATAATATCATACATAGTGAAACACAGGTACATATAATGTCATACATAGTGAAACACAGGTACATATAATGTCATACATAGTGAAACACAGCTAAATACTGGTATGTTATCATATATAGTGAAACACAGGTACATATAATGTCATTCATAGTGAAACACAGGTAGATATGTTATCATACATGGTGAAACACAGGTACATTATTATAATGTTATACATAATAAAACACAGGTAGATAATTATGTTGTCATACACAATGAAACACAGGTAGATATGTTTTCATACATGGTGAAACAGGTAGTTATGTTTCAACCACCTGTATGCAAAAGATAAAAATATTGCAAGAATTCCACTAGCATTTTACAAAGTTTCCAATATTTTAGGGAGCTACAGGAGGACAGCTTCGACCTTTGAGTGTAGACAAGAAGATGGTAGAGCAGTTAGAGGAGTTTGAGCAACATGTTGAAGGGAAACCAGGGATTGGGGCTGTACAGACAGCACTAAGGTCAGTTTGCTGTGCAAGATGAAAGCAGGATTTATATAGACCTGGAAAAGTCTGAAAATGGTGTGTTTTTTTGGCAGAAAATAAAAAATGTGTGAAACGTTAGCTGCATTATGCATCTACATGTAGATGATGTAGATATTATTTAACCAGTGTAATTAGTTAGCTGGATTGTATTAAGCAGTCACATGCCTAAAGCAGTAAATAAAGCTACATGTATATGCCAAACAGTCAATTAGAAGATAAATGCCCTGAACAGCTGGTCAGAGTTTCAAGAGAATATTTCATCTGAAAATTTCTCCAATGTCTTAATTCATGAAGAGTCTCATGGTTTGTTTCTCAGTCAGAACATACATTCACAGATTACAGAAATAAGTCGCATACACTCTTTATAGTATTATTTATCAGTATGTTTGATATATTACAGACATGTGAGTAGTCACCAGTCAGACGTGTTAAGCAGCAAAGAAGGTACGAGTGTCTCTGAGACCAGTAAAGATGGACCAATGTCGGAGGACCCTGAGAGTGCTGAGGAAAGTGAGAAAACACAAACAACTTCAGATGCTGACTCTATTGGTGGGTCTCGGAAAAACTCTGTTAAAGGTAAAAAGCGATGGTTTAAACAATATAGTCATAACTTATATGAACTCAGCAAGAACTTGAAACTGTTTTGCATTGAATATAAAAATGATATTTATTCAAATGTGGAACTTTCGTCTTCTTTTATTTTCTATATTTTAAAACACATTCTTATGTCTTTTAAAGTTATTTTTCTGTTTTAGAATCCAGAAAAATATCAAGCCCCAAAAGTAAAGGTGGAATAAAGCCAAACTTTAGGCAGAGAAAATCTAGGAAGACAGGATTGTCCACTATAGAGCTGCAGAAGAAATTTCCAGAACTTGCTTCAGATAGCGCTGATACTGATAAGTCTTCCAAATCAGAGTGAGTTGTCCCCCTTTTGAACTCTTTAACTAGCTATGGAGAGTATTACTGCTTTTGCAAACAATAAAGACCATGGCTAGCCTCTACATTTTCTAAGTTTATGAACAATCCACATTGTTCACTTATAAAGTGATATATTTTGTAACTCCTGTGAACAATGCATTTTATGTTCTTAAAGATGGGCAAGTCTATTTTAAGAATTTGGCAGGACAAGAACTGCATGTCAATTATGCATTTCTTAATGTGAAGTATGATAATGAACTTCATTTTGACATAAAGCAACATAAGCTTTACATTCTTTTACCACTTCAAGATTTTGGTACTTTGTAGTAGAATAAGTTTTCAATTCAGGTCTTTAAATTAAATATAATCTTTGTCAGGGGTAGGCACATGAGGAAAAGTGACCTGCTGTCAAAACCACCAACCAAGAAAGTCTTACCAAACAGACACAGTGAGAATGCTATGGTTGAGAGGTGTCAGGACTGTAGTGCAGCACTCGAGCAATATGATGATGAAATCATTGGTTTGAGTGTGGTTGTCCTGGCAACATACATCCACAGGGAACCATCTTTGGCCACGTCCATGCTGCTGGAGAGCTTAATTGCTGTATCAAGGTATGTTGATAAAGATGTTGACATTACATGTTTCTTCACAAACTTCAACAGATTTTCCTTAGAGTTTTTTTTTCAATTTGTTTTTTCTTCAGACCATGAAAATGATCATTTGGGTAGATGAGCTATATTGTAAAATGTCGTGTTAGCGTCTTCCTTTTACAGCATAGAAATCAGTGTAAGTCAAGATAATTACATGTAATTTAGGACTATTATGAAATATAGCTACAGATAGAAAATGATAAAGAAAGTGAGTGTTAATAACTTATGTTTCATACTGTCAAGTTTCAGTCTGCAGATAGTCAGCGAGAAGCCTTATAGTAGGCGGCTGCTAAAACAAGTCTTTTTACATAATATTGGCAGGAAAGTGACAAAAAACTATGCTTTTGTGCAAGTAGGTGCTTAGTAACGGTAGCACCAGTGACATCAGATGCAAAGGAAGTTTGTGAATAATATCATGTTATGTACTGTTTGTGTGAAATATAAATCTATAGATAAACTTTTTCCCAGGATTGCATCAAGTAGCCCGTATGCCTGGCAGATGGAGACCAATGTAATGGTACCTGGTAACAGTTTGAGTATAGCTCGACAGTTCCTCAGATGTTGTCTGCATCAGCTAGCTCCTAACGGAATATTTCCCATGCTGTTCCAGAGCAGCTTTGATGGTTTGTTTAACACTTTATTGTTTCCTGAGTGTTTTCATGGTGGGAGGTGAGAGGTGTGCGTGAGGCAAATGTTAATCTCAACATGATGAAAAGGGTCAAGCATCCCTTTTGGGGGTCAGAGGTCATATGACTATATCCCTCAAACCACTGGAAATATTTTCATGAACTTTAGTCATATGATCATCTCATCTCGTCATATTTTGTTAGGCACTTTGTATTACATTACAATAGTCCATCCACTTGTAAATTATACATGCCACTTCCTATACAGGTGTGTTTACCCATATATGGGCAGCATTTGCTATGAAGAAGCATGATTGTTTACTGACATTTTAAACTACTTTAAAAAAAATTTGCATTGGATTTTAGGCATAATTTCTTCTGATTCAGAAAAATGTGTGGCTTATTAACAGTTAAGTTTTTTAATTTTGATTTTATTGGTGACCAGTTCAGATTGCCATAACCAGTCATGGCTATTGAACTACTTGCAAAGTAATCAAATGTTCTCTATCACTTAATTGAAATAACCCAGAATAAAATTCCACCTGGCTGTGTAAATGCCTTTAAAATCTTCTGCTGTACTTACTGAATTCCCATAAGGTAAGTACAAGATCAGTATTGAAGGCAAATATTAAACAGTAACTCAAGGAAATATGGCTATTCATCCATTATTATATCAACTGTTGTTGTATACAAAAAGCATTTACACTTTTGCCAATTCAGACAACCAGTTCTTGAAGACAATGGCTGCAGCCCTTGTAGACTTTACAGAACTTCCTTGCCATGCTGCCATTCACTACCTTCTGGAGGTACTTACTCTCTGCTTTTAGAATGTAGAGTAGAGATGCTTATATTTGAAAACATACTTTGGAAAGTAAAATATTCATTCTAAAACTAAATTTATATTAAACCATAGATTTTCTTGCATACTCACTGTATTCTCAGATATTTGACCATTTAAAATGCATTACAACTTGTAGTATATTCCAAGAGTTATTTCATTTAATCAATTATCAGTATTTAGATGTTTTCTTGTAAGTGACGTAAAAGTAGTGTTTCAAATTAGTCACTTTTGATGACATCTACTTAAATAGTACTTACATGCTATTCTTTTATATATTTCAAGGGTTTAAACAATATGCGGACATTATCAACAGATAATATTCATCTTCTGTTGGATAACCTGGCTACCTACATGAACTCCATCTCCTTGGAAACCAGTGTCACCATGTGGACCAACATTCTCAATCAGTTTGATGTGTTCTTCCGACGGCTGTCAGAAATCCTTCCTGTACCATGTGACATGACTTCCGTGCTGAAAATAATTACTTGTTTACTGAAGGTCAATGGTATAAACAATGCTAAGGTAACTGTTTGCTTATTGTAACATACAGCTAGAATACATTACATGTAACTATACGATTTCAAATGGTATTTTTTGTTGTGGTCACAGTGCTCAACATCAAAAACTGTTTCTGTGGCATTCCCCGAATAGAGATATTTGGCTTATATGTGTGTTTCAGCAGTTTTTTGTAGAAGTAACATTCATATCCATTCTTACAGGAAACAGTTAAGGCCCAAAGTACTCTATTAGGTTCTCTTGTAGTAGGTCGATGTCTTCAGGGTTGGTAGGTAAAAGTCACAAGTCTTAGACCTGTAGCATATAAATTACTCTTACACTTTTAGGTCTGCTTGTTTTGCAGTGCATGTTTTTTATAAACTATTATAAACATGTCAAATGTATTTCGAAAAAAAATGTTCTGTAATTATTTCAGCATATTCTGGAGCCATTCTCAAAGCTGTTATGTATTGCAGTGAATTCTTGCAGTTTTCATCTGCATCAGGTCCTTGACATTTGCTCCCTCTGTAACAGAGTCTTCAACAGGGTACGTACATACTGCATGCACTGTTTCTTTTCAGTCATATGAAGAGCAATTCAATGTGTTGAATAAATATTTTAGGATAACTTTGGGACTTTTAAGTATCAAATTTAAATATCTTACTCACAGTTTTGGTTTAGTCTGCTTAGTTTAGATATTATAGGCATTAATTTTAATAATTTGTCAATTTTTGGAAGTTCTTAGATCCTGTTGTGGCCTTTTGCAATAGTTAATATTATACCCTTTTAACTGGATCATCAGTGAATTTGACCTTTCTATTTTAAAATAAAAGTCATTTTTGTATAGAGAGAGATAATCAGCAAGCTATAGAATACTGAACAAAGTAAGAAGTCATTTTGAGTATGGTAAATGTTTAGGCCATAAATCAGTATTGAAAAGCCCTGCATGTTTGAATGACGAGGCTTTACCATTATAGGAGAGAGACAAGCTGTACTTGACAAGGACGGTGATTTTCCAGCTTGTACAAGCCTTCAAGTACAAGGCCAGCTTACCTGATGAGAACTTCTTACTACTTGTCCAGGTATTTTCATGTATTGAGTTACCTACCTTAGCATTTACATGTTACCGGTACTTGTATATGTGCCAAACCCTTTTTTCAAAGATCAGTTTATTGACATTAAGAGCAGAAACAAAACAACATTTAATACAATTACCTTTAAACCAGTGAAAAAACCACTGACCCGAAGAAGCTAAATGATTCTTTTTTGCAGTGGTCTTTATTAAAGTGATTGTCGTCTTTAACACAGGTAACTGTAGTTATAAAATCATTGTTTTTATACTGTTAATATGCTGTATTGATTATTTTTCATTTTTACTTGCAGTTTGTTGTGTTGGATGCAGGTGGTACTATTGGGAGTTCTAACATTATTGGTGACATAGGTACACTGTACCATACACATGCACACACACTGATGTCAACATACTCTGCAGAGTGCATGAGACAGTATCTCAGTGACTGTGTAGAGTTCATCAGTGACCTACATACAATATCAAAAGTTAAGGTAAGACCTTCCAGGTAATGTTTTCCCTGTTGGAAAAGATACCTTCTTCTAACATTGACCTCAGAATGACTGTGGGCTGTATTAGAATCACTCTGTCATCATGTAATATTCTGAGATTTCATGACACATATTTGAACTTCAAAATTTACAGCTATTATGATGTAATTTAGATAACAAAAGTGAAGAAATAATTTCATACAAAAAATGATTATTCTTTTGTTCACATAGTGCATTTCTATAGTAATTGTCCATAGATTTTACACTACACTGCATGACCAGTATTTTCATGGAAATGTCTTATATTTATTTTGTTAAATCTTACTTCACATACATGTGTTTTGAAACCAGTCTAAACTAGTTTTGTTCATAACATAGTTTCAACAGTTTTATGTGTTACATTGTGTAATGTGTACCAGGCCAACATGAAGGGAGGTTGTAACAGTATGAATGAGGACACTCTAGGTAGCCTCATCAAATCGGGCGTGGCTCAGTATGTAGCACTAGAGATCACAAGGGGTAACGGCAGAGACAACAGAGCTATTGCTAGATACCTACCCTGGCTGTACCACCCACCTGCTACCTTACAACAAGGGTAAGTTGAATATAGGGTACATTTACTAGTCTACAAGATGTTCTTTCATCTATATAATTTCTGAAATGCCATTTTGAACTAAGCATTTTTCACTACTCACCACATAAACAATAAGCTAAAACTTCATGTTGTCAATGTTGTAATTATCAGTCTTAATAACATATGTTTGATTAACAGCATTAAGATTACTTTGACAGACATTTATTTCCATTTTACTTGTAGGTTAGTTTCTGATTTTATACACAGATCTGTCTCACCTCAAAGTTTTGATCCAATCAGAAACCATCACAGTCCCTAAAAGAGAATGCTTATTCTAACAATGTTATGTTAAAGTGACATTATGTGCATCTTACTGCACATAGTGTATTTTTGGTGATAGTTTTATAAAAGCATTTTTTAGTTGCTGTGCATTTAAATGCATTAAATTAATGATTATGCCGCATTAATATTTGAAGTTGGTGCTTTAGATATAAAAAAATCGGACTGATAAAATGATAGTTGATTGTGTCGTTTTTGATGTTGGTAGAGATTTTGACAGTGGAAGGGAAGCAACTCCTGCATGCAGTTGCTCTTTTCTTAAATTGACTCTCCCAGTCAAATAAGAAAATCAATATTTGGAAAGTTATTTTTTCATACTGGGAGCGGGAAGAGTTTGGTATGTATTGGATTAAAAGCTATTATTTCCTCTAAGCTTTTGTATACACACCATTTTCAGCTGGATTTTTACTTGAAAAAAATGCGCATAATGTCACTTTAAGTTTTTGTTTGCTATATAGTCAACTCCTATAAGTATACACAGACAATACATATACACAGTGTGCAAGTATGCATGTAGTCAGAATTACTGAGGGGCAAAAAACAGAAATTTTAAAAGCTTTTGAGCTTCTTTTCTTTGTACAAGTTCACTGTAGATTGTTAGTGGGGTTATTTAAAACTTGTACATGTTCTTCTGTAGACCAAAAGAGTTTACAGACTGTATAGGTCATATCCGACTGATGTCCTGGCTGTTGATTGGCACATTGACCCATACAGCAATGACAGAAGGAGCTGCGTGTATAACATGTATGCCATTCCCGCTGGATGCCAGCACGTTCATTGCCGAACATGTTCTCGTCATTATGACAGGATTTGCTGAACAATCAAATGTAAGTCTTGTACAACTTTTCTAACAGTGTACAATTTGACCTGAATAAGTTTTTAACTGAATTAAGAGAGTAAAGAGTACAAGACTTTTAAACAATTAATTAAACTTAATCTGTCTTTAAATTCTCTATTTACAATAAAAATATGCATAAATGTTTCATTGTAAACTTTTTCAGTCTATTCAATAAATCCTGATGTTTGGACATGCACATGCTATAGGGAGCATAGCGGTACATTGCTATTATGTGTCACTTTGTTTTTGCAATGTGTTTTTTCCTTATAAGCCTTGCATAGAAAAATATCTGCACTAATTGTACAATGTTTTATTTTCAGTCCTCTGTGTTGAACATGAGCTCCCTCTTCCATGCTTTCTTCTTGTGTCAGGTAAACGGATTTTAAGTCGCTGTCAAAAATATAATTATTGGTGAAAATAATTTTTTCTTGAACTTCCATGGATTGTACAGCTGCATCAGCTATTTGAAACATTCAAAAATATTACATCTATCTTGAACCAATGACATTATGGTAGTGAGTAAAGTAGTTTATAAGGAGCTGCCTTGGTGCAGTGGTTCTTCTCAGGATTTGAGGGTCCCTTGTTCGATCCCCACCAGTGCCTAAGTAGTGGCAGTGTCCTTAGGCAAGACACATATAAATCCACATAGCCTCTCTCTCTCTCTTCAAGTTAAATTCCATCTGCAGTGAGTCTCGAGAGCAATTAATATAAATTGTAAGTACTTGTTTCACGATCGAGAATAACTAAATAAGTATGAAGTAGTTAACATGTTGATGAACTTAATCAGTTGGACACAAAAGAAACAGTGTGGTCAAAATGATCTGATTTAAACCATATGTATTTCTCAGCTTAAATCTAGGCCTTGTTGTATACCAGCATACAAAGTACATAGAAATGTCACAGTGTATGTTTTATTTTACCTAAAGTTATGGACAATGTATTGTGAAAGTACTGCAGCCACCTACAACACTAACTCGGAGCAGCATCTGATTGCCTCATCAATGGTGATGGATTTCTGGGCACGTGTCACACCAGGAATACTACAACTCCTATCACATTCTAAAGTTGTAAGTATATCAATGTGTAAAGAATTCCATTTTCCTAAGTGAAACTTTTGAATACATGTCCCAGCTGTACCCTAGGGCAGGACTCGGATTAGTTTGTGGATGTTGGCAAGCAATCCAGAACTTTTCTCTACTTTGATTGTGGGTGCTGGCAAGCAGTTAAAGACTTGGTACAACTTGCATTTGGATGTCATTTACTGAGAGAGGTGTAATTCCAAGCAAATAAATTTGGTTTGGTGTGTCTTTCAGAACTTGGAATATTGTCTGGTAAAATTTGAAAATGGAGCTCCACATATGCCAAGTAATAGAGGACATTGGCAGTTTTGTGAAATGTGTCCCTGTCATAACAGTCTCAGTCAAACTGAGGCTGGCACTGTCTGCACATTTTCAGAGGATTCCAGAATTGAATCGTCCAGTGCTTTCATACCTTGTTTTGTTTATTAAAGGGGTCTTTCCTTTCAAACTACTAAAATCTTTTGCCTGAATTTGGTTCAAATCATTGCATAAAATTCATAAAATAAAAATCATGAGCTTTTAGCTAGTTGAACATTCAGCACAGGCATTTATGCTGGAAGCAAATGTTTCTGTTTTGACAAAAAATATAGAATTGACATCATGGCCTATATTTCATGAGAAATGTTGACCTTAATTTATTGTCGAATTTCATTTGATTTGCATCATTTTGAAAAAATGCATCAACTTATATTTGGCACTGTTTTCAGTTAAATCATAACCAAACACTTACAATATTATACCTCCTATACTGTTTCATTTGATATGTAAAATAACCATGTAAAAAGGGAATGTTTGTATAAGATAAATATAACTTTGTAATCTTATTTTGTTACTAATAATTTGTAAAAGCATGTTAATATTCAAGGTACATTCAAATTATATGCTGTACACCATTTTCTATAATATCCTTCCTGTTAAAGATTATCTTCCCTGTTAAGGATTATCTTCCCTGTTAAGGATTATCTTCCCTGATAAATCACAGGGTTTTTTGTTCTTCAGAGTATTTGCAGGTTTCATGCATGATAGATTCAAACAATTTTATGTCTTTGATTTTCAATTGGTATTTGTAAGTTAACTAATGAGTAGAGATGTGTGAAACAATGTTGCAGTGACTTTGTGGCTATCGTCACCAAGTCATTTCAGTGGAACTTAAAACCATTCTGTCTGTATGGTGTCCGTTTGTCATCATTATGACAGTCCATGTAGCTATAACCTGGTTAATTAAGTATGCTTGGTCGTACTAGTTTTGATTTAAGAATGTTGTGAAAATAGTTCTGCAGAACTTTTGGTACATGTTATATGAAAAGCACCATGAATAATGCTTGCCAATTCTGAAGTTTAATGCTATTATGCCTGGGTGAAATAACTAAAAAGACCCTTGTAGGGACAGCTGAAAGTTTCTTACTTCTTTATTGCTGCATATACAATGATATCTTCCTTTTTAGCTCTACTGGACAGATTCAAGCAGAGCTTATGTGATGGTGGTTTGTCCGTTGCACATCTGTCCATAAACTTTTCCTTGATAACACTCTGTAGGTCACAATTTTCATTTGACTTTCTTGTAACTTCAAGGGTCAAGGTCACCATGACCTCTGCAAAAGATTTTCACAAAACTTACTCAGAACAGTCCAAACAGTCCAGTAGATGTAAAATATAGTCAAAACATGTTACAAAGATTACACAGAATCTTCATATCTTGAATATTAAAAACAAATTGTAATGACTGAAATACTGTGGTTTGATTTTGATATTGTGCACCATTAATATATATGTTTGATGAATGTTTGCACCTGAAGGATAAATCTACATTGGAGGTTTGCTGTGATATTTGTGATTAGTTATTTATTTCATGTTGTTTTCTGTGTTTACTTGTGGTGTTGTATGAAGGTGATAATCTGTTTGAAGAGAAAATACGACATTTAGTTACATAAAGTCAGTGTTGCATGCTTAGCATCTTGGGGTGTTATGCCTCTTGCATGTGTATAAGTTATATGAAAAAGAAATTAGGTGGTAGACATACTGCTCAAATTATTACATGACTAATAAGATGGTGGAATAATTGCGTGGCACATGTCTGTCAATCAGTCTGTCCATTGGTAAACCAAACAATTTCCAATCAAAGACTGAAGAACATTTAGATCTAAGATGCTCAAACTTTGTACACAGGTTTGCTATGACTTTTGAATTTAAGGTATGTTGGTTTAGTTACAAGTTGCTGTGTCCTTCAGTTGCAAAATAGTCTCTGACCAGTAACTGAACAATGGTTTGACTAAGGATCCTAAATCTCAGTAGGCATGTTGGCCATAAACATTATATTACTCTTAGTGATTTTGAGTTCAGTAGGTCAAGGTCACAGTGACAGCCAGGTGTAAAACTGTTCAATTGTGACTGAAGAATTACTTGGCATTTGCAGACAGGTTGCTTATTACCAGCGCATGACACAAGTAACCATTGGTTGAAAAAATATGATACTATCCTTTATCATGCTAAATTCTTGACAATTTTAATCAGTCATTGCTATTTTACCATTCAAACTATGCATTCATTATGTCTGACTTGATTTGGGGAGAAATGTCATCAGCCTAAGCTCAGTTTGCAGCAGGAGAGTAAGTTTATTGTTAGTGGCCATATCTGTAAAGCTATCTTAAAAATGGAATTTTAAACCTGAGTGATGTTGTTTGGAGTGTAGAGAATGGAACTAGTCAGTCTCATTGTTCTGCATGTACATGTATATTGTTTACCTCAACCCAGTTAGTTGCCATGGTGATATAGTTTTGATGTCATGGTGATATTTTATTCAGCAACACCCTGAGACTTGCTGTTTGTAAAAGTTACATTTCACCTGTAACAGTTATTAGATATAAATGTGTTTATTACATCCCAGGGATTTTAGTTTCATTTGCATTTGGTATTTGATAGGTAGGAAGAGAATTGATTCTGAAAGTATTTATATCATTAAAACTTCACCAGCACTGCTGTTTGTGTAAATCGTCGTGAGTTCATATTGATCGGAAGATAATTAGAGCATTGGTTTTTGGTGTCAGTTAAATTAGTAACTTATGTATTGAAATTTTAACTTGCAAATTGTTATGGGCATATTTTTTTTACTCACCATGAATATCGCGTGAGGTTGGGAGGGGGGCATATTATAAATAATTTTCAGGTATTTCTTAATGCTAATCATTATTTGGACATACTTTTACCACAATTACTTTGTAATGGTTAAAATTGCGAAAAAACCATTACGCTCAGGGACATATGAGGTCGCGAAAAAAATACATGACAAATGGGGAACAATGTACTTTTGAACTGAAGTGGCCTAGGAAAGGGAGGAGCAGCTAGACAATTTAAGAATAATTTTGAAATACAACTATACAACTGCTAAGCTGCAGGACACAAACTGAAAAATAGGATTTGCATGACTAGAGAATATGAGTGGAACCCTATGACCCATGGCTCAACCCTTAAAATTCTCACCTTGACTCTTGAAATTTTGATTTTGACCCTTGAAAATTTAGGCCGAAGAGTCAGTGACCCTTCAGGTTAAAAGCCTGCTGAACACCCTGCAGCAAACTTAACAAGTAAATTACAGGGTGCAAAAAAGATTAAAATCGATATTTTCCAAACTTCTCCCAGAATTCCCAAACTTCTCCCAGATTTATAAAACTTCTCCCTGTTTTAGCTGGAGGGAGAAATTAATATTGATTCCTCCCCTAATTTTCAAGCCTAGGGTATACATAGTATCAACATGTTCGGTTCTCTTGCTAGTTTTCATAATTTAGAGATTTTTGTTTACAAAATTATTTTTATTTCAGACAATCATTTTCTCTGTCCAAAATCATATACTAGAGTTGTTTATTTATAAAGCCTCTCATTACCCTTTATTGCTTTTGGTAGTGAAACAGATGGTAATTGTGTGTGTGAACTGTCTTAGTACTTGTTTACTGTTGCCCCTAGCAATTGTGAAAATTAAGATTTATTATTCAGATTTTCATGTTTTATTTATAGAAATTTGTTTAATGAGCACTCTTGTGTAATAACTATGTTTCGTTGAAAACATAAAACAAGTCAGGACTGGTTCCTGTATTAAGGGAAGTGTGGGTAAAAGTTAAATCAGGCAGCTCTGGACCAAGCATGGCTCAAACCAGGCAACTCAGGGCCAAGCAGATTCAAACTAGGCAGTTCATTGCCAAGCAGAGTTCAAACCATGCAGCTCTGGGCCAAGGGACTGATCATTTTCCATCTACTTATTATGATGTTTGAAATGATAAACTAAATTTGTTAATAAGATGGTAATTTCTGGTTTTAATATGCTAGACTTGATAATTATGTCTCTGACTGGAAAGGCTCTGTACATCAAACTGTATATTTTCGTTGAGTGTTTTACAAGATGAATCCAGCATATTTCACTTTTAGTGATATAAATGATACAATAAAGACATATTAATATCTTTTTAACATACAGAAAGGGAACATATCATGTTGAGTACATTTTTACTAATTCAGACAATCTCTAATTTGCTTCAGTTGGCAGAAATGGTGAACCTACATTTCCTGAGTTTAATGGAAGCCCTCCAGGAATGCAACTCTAGTGTACTTGCTAAGGTAAATATATGAAGTTGTTTTGTTAATCAGATCTGGTTTACATAGAAACAGTTTGCAATTTTATGATAAATTTAAAAGAATTTTGTTGAGCATTTCAATATAATAAAAATGTGTGTTGGGCAAAACTTGAAATGTTTGTCATAAAGAGTTAAGAGTTTAAAATGGTATCTATTATGGGAGATGCATTTACAAGAAAAGACCATGGTTATATTATGATCATACTCTTTCTTTACACTATGGTATTCATATTTTCAGTTATTTCCAATGTGGACATCGATACTGTATGCTTATCATGGTCAGGTAAGTACAGCAGCACCAGAACATGACTATATTTCACTATTTTTTCAAATTTGTTACATTATTAAGGTCACTTTTAGTTTGTACTAATTTATTTATGCTTGATTGCGAAACAAGTTCTTACAACTTATATTAATCGCTCTTGAGACTCATTCCAGATGGAATCAACCTCAAAGAGAGAGAGGCAATGTGGAATTATTTGTGTCTTGCCTAAGGACACTATCGACATGGCGATGGTAGGGATCGAACCCGGGGCCCTTCGATCCTGAGGCAAACATGCTACCATTGCGCCATGGCGGCTCCACTTTAACTTCTTCATATTGACATTTAGTCTACAGTCACAGGGCTTAACTGTTCACATATAATAGAAGTAATCTTGTCACAAGATCCACAATAGTAATTATCCTATGTACTGTATATTGGGTAATTTTTGTGTGACAAAAATATCATAATTTTTTAACAGACAGACCTAAAGTAAATCCCCACAAGAAGAATTCTCTGATAGTAAATCTATGTGAAAATAATCTTTTGCAAATGTTTTAAATTTGTGAACGTGGAAATTACTAGAATAACAAAAATTAAATCATCATTAATATTACCCGATTTACAATATCAGGTCAGAAAAATTCCAAGTTTTTAAGAGTGTTACTACTAAGTGTAAAGTAATATTTTCGCACAAAAATAAAATGTCAGAATACTAAGGTGTCCCAAAAATATTGCATTGCAAGCACTGTGTTTAATGGAGATGTTCACAGGACATTAGAGGTCATTGATTAGATGGGAACCCACATAAATTATACCATAAATGTTTCATGTTGTGATAATTTTGTCCTTCAAACTATTTTTATTTATAACTACTTCCTGTTATATAACAACTCAAAATTTCAACATTTTTAAGTACGAAGATAAACATGCATAAATGAAGTGTACAAATTTTAAGTACCCTTCTACAAGTTCACAATACATTGCTTACTTTCATATGCAGTCAAACCTTGGTCGCAGAAGGTGCTGATGATGTTATTTAGGCACTTGCATTCTTTACCCATCAGGTCTGTCAAAATTGTTGTATACCCTTTCATATACATGTTGTTCATGTTCTTCCATTATTATACCCCCACAAAAGCTGATGTTTTGTAGGTGATATCAGAATTTAGTGGCTTCTTGGTTTGTCGGTGGTATGTTGCTTTTCATGGTCTTCCAAGTGAGTCAGAACATTTTGAACGACTTTACCCTTATTGAAATGGTTGCTTTGGTACAAACTGCCGTAATGAAATAAGTAATAGCTCAACTTTGGTGTAGTAGTAAAGGTCAAGTCACACTGACTTTGATGTAAAAGACATTTCAGGATATAACTCTTGAAAGGCTTGACCGATTCTGAAATATCATTTTTGGGACACCGTTGCAATTATTTTGAAATACGGTCAAGTTCAACTTTGGGGTCAGTAGTCAAGGTCACAGTGACTCTGAACGGTAAAACACTTTCCGGTGATAATCTTGGAATGGCTTGACCGATTTAAATAATTTTTGGTACAACAGCAACTTTATAAAATACAGGTCAAGTTGGACTTTGGGTTAAATAGGTCAAGGTCACAGTCTTTGAACTGAAATTGGATGATATCTTGAAAGGCTTTGTTTAAATAATTTTTGGTACACATGTGCAACTTTATGAAATACAGGTCAAGTTCGATTTGGGGTCAGTAGGTCAAAGGTCAAGGTCACAGTACTCTGAACTGTAATGTAAAAAGTTTCCGGATGATAACTCATGAGGCTTGACCAATTTAAATAATTTTGGTACACAGCTGTAACATCATGAAGTACGGTCATGTTAGACTTTAGGGTCGGTCAAAGGTCTAAGGTCTCATTTACACTAGTTATTGATAATAACTCAACTCTATGTCCTTGGGCCATCCTTTCAGGGTTGCCATACTTCTTTGACAAGCCCTTTCATTGTGGGGTACATGTTGTCACTCTTGTGTCGTTCCTAGTTACTTATATCTATGATACTGATCACTGTTGCAGCTACCTGGTCACCTGCAGGTAAGACTACAGGCGGTTCAGAATTGGCAGCCACCTGCGCCGTCAACAGAACAGACATGTATCAACTCTAACATTCTTCTCACATGGTTGAAGAGGATACAGTTTAAGCTAGGACAGATTGAAGTACAATCATCTGCTGCAACACAGTTCTATACTGTCTAGAGTTGTTAATACTTTTAATTCTTTGTGCAATATAAAGATTGTGATGTTGAAAAAAGTATTGTGATTTGGGAAAGAGTGACATATAGAATCAGATAAACAATCTTTAAAAAGGGTTTAGTATGTTTTAGGCTTATTTTGGCACTTACCTGGTTTTGGGTGCCAAACTTTGAAAATTAGCAGATTATTTTTTTGTGTGTCATTTAATAAGATGTCACTGAAGGCCAACACATTCAACAGTTTGTAAACATAAGGCGTTCAATTTTCTTTTTATTTGGAACTTATTTTCTTCCGCTGTGACAGTATAGGCCAAAATGAGCAGGTAGATGTACCAAACCTTTTAAGGAATACTGATGGACACTTGGATTTGTTGTTTGTTAAAGAAAATGTTACCTATTGTTATATATGTTTATCCTTTAAAAATTACACAGGTATGTTTCAAAAGTGATACAGAAAGAAATCAGTCACTGAAAGAAGTGGTATACTTGGACATCTATGAAAACTATGTAACTTCATGGATGAAAATGGATTGAAAGAAAATCATATGTTTTCATGGCTTAAGTGAACCTTTTAGCGCATATTTCTGTGAATGATGGTTGAGGTTTTATGACGAGTCATACAGTGCTTGCAAAGAACTGTAATCTAGAAATATTATTATCATAATGAATTTAGAATAGCAACAGCCAAATGTAGTAACTTATTGTAGGTATTTTGTTAGTTTGCTGTACAGATACTGTTTACTGTTAGTTTTCACCACAATGTATAGAAATTTACATAGAATCAGAATACTCAAGCTTAGATCTTATTTGAAAAGAACTGCAGTGCACAGTCCAGAAACAGCCAACAAACCCAGTAACAAACAGTATCAAAACCACTTCCAAGTCAAAAATGATTTACATTTTACAACTACCTGACATAGTTACATATCATAGAGGTTCTGTTTAAATAGTTTACTGTTATCGTTTTAGATTTTTATAACAAGCTTAGTGGGCTACCTTAAATAATTGCTAACTTTTTCAAAACGTAATTACTAAAATAGCTCCTTCTTTATCACCAAAGAAATAGTATTTGAAAGGTCTGGTTTTGTATCATACAGTATGTCATGTGATATAAAAGATACATGTAGGCATTACACCTTTCAGTAAATGATTTTTATAAATATAACTTCTGCATCACACCAGTGTACATGTAAAAGAAATAGTACTGTTATTACAGTGACTAATGTATGTATGCATGCAGAAAGTTGTTGTTTTTTCTCTCCTAAAGGGTATCTTTTACTAATTCTCATTGAAATGGATTTTAAATTTTTTCTTCTGCACAGTCTATTCATTTTAGCCCACCAAAAAGAGCCATGTACATGTATGAAGTGGGCGTTGTAGTCTCTATACAGTATACATGCCATGGGATAAAACCTGGTTACATTTGCACTGCCATGTATATATCTTTAAAAAATATATGATAACTATTAAAATCAAGGTCTATATCAAAAATATTTAATGGCGACCTAAACTTTAAAAAGGTGGAAAAAGTATGAAAAATTATGTTGATCATTTGTTATATTATTTTAATATCATAGAATTATAGGATTTTGTTAGCATTACTCATAACTATAATAAAATTGTTATTTGTGTTGTGAAATAAATTGTCAAGTTTGAAAAGCTTGTATTGTGTGTGACTTGTTCCAGAATTAAAATTGGTTTGGCTAGAGCAGAATTGATCGTGCATTGATATTAAAGACAATATACTAAATCAATAAAGGAATGGAAACCACCCAAGAGACAGTGTATATCAAATCAATAAAGGAATGGAAACTACCCACGGAATAGTATTTGGTTCTGTAATCTGGTTTCTGAAAGTGAAAAAAAAAGATATAAAAAAGCAACTGAAAATGTTAAGTGTAGAGCCACTAGAGTTGTTGGAAATCTTAGGCATTTTTCATAGCAAGACAAGTTTAATAGTATCTGTGATGAGCACATGGTTCATATCGAAATACCCGTCACAGAGGGTAACTGTTTTGCGGGAACGAGGCTCAGGCTCTGCCGAGTTTCCGCAAAACAGTTACCTGAAGTGACGGATATTTCCATCTGAACCAAATGTCTCATGATAGAAATTTTTTCTTGCATACCCTCTTGTACTTTAAAACAGATTTCTAAATGCAAACTTATCGAAATAATGTGTTATGATCTAAAATCAAACGATAATCAGATGCTATGTTTGGGGAAGTGACGTCACAATGTTTATAAAGACTTGCGTCACAAGTAATTCACGAGAGTCGTATTACATGGGGGGATATAATATGAGATTTTCCAGCACTGGTGAAAACTGTATACCCCAATACGGTATGCAAGAAAAACATATCAGGATTACCTCCCCTGGGGGAAAAAAACACTACTACAGGCAATTCAGTCAAGTTGTATAAATACAGGGTAAGAGAAACACTGAGGCAAGGCATCTTCAGTCAAACAGGGTAGATCCTTGGAACAAGTCCCCTAAATGAATAGTCAAAGCACCAACCCCTACTGCGTTCAAGGCAAGACTAAATCAAATTGGAGGCCCATATAAGTTTCTACCAATCTGCTATTAGTGAATTTTTAACAATATCTTTACCAGCTTTTAAATGAGAAGTGTTCAGAACTGAAGTGGTTGATCAGCCAAAGAACAGTGTGTCAACAGTGATAAATTACTGACAACAAAAGCATATATATATATGAAAATAAAACACTGAGGACAAACAACTCTTAACAGGGAAATCATCATCGAAAAAAAACAAAGAAACTACTGGTTTAATGTGATATTATATACAATCTCATTAAAATCATATCCTAATTTACGCTCCTCTACTATCCACGATCAGTTAGCGAAATGAGCGAAGATACTGAATCTGATTTTAATGAGATTGTATAACATAGCACATCACAGGCCATAATGAAAAGTATGAACTGGCTAATAATTGACTGTAACCACAAGACTTAGTGAGGCCATGTTAGTAAATATGCATAATGACAACCTCAAACAAAGTTATGTGAATAATGCCCATTGTCATTTTAACTGCATCTTCCTTATAATATATTTCCTCATAAACAGCACTTTATCTTAACATTGGAAATGTTTTCCACAGAGCAATACAGGCTTTGCACATTCCACATACATGTAGATGATTAGTACTTCCTGCTATAAAATGCTAAATATTTGTAAGAAAATGTAACCTTTATGATTCAACACTGTCAACTTGTAAATGCATTCAGGTATTGGCCAGTTTTCCCCATTCTCTTACGATACACTTGATAAATTATAAAATTAAAATTGTGCATGTGTTTCCCAATCAAAAAAAATCTTAGATGATAGAAGCTCCCTGATACGCAAGAAAAGGGTGAATCTATTAGAAGCCTCCATTAAGCTCCTGATTAAGGGAGTTTCGCAGTTCACTATATGTAAGTCCCAAAGGAATACTACATTTTGGAAGTCACGAGACCACAGGGTATATGCTCCATGATTTGCTTAAAAAGAAGTCCTGTACAGTTTAACTGCTTTTATGGCTCAAATTCCATCGGTCACGGTTTTCTATGTCTGCTTAAAGATACAGTAATTTTTCAAGCATTCATAATCATGCATGGCATAGAGGTATTCCGTCTATAAGGAGCCTGTAGTGGTATCCTGTAAGCTTACACGAAGAGCTTTGGGTGATCTTAAAGGATTGTTTGATCATGTCTGTCATTCATCCGTCGTCTACATTTCAATAGATATAATTTTTTTAAATCTCATACACTTCACATGGTGGTTGTGGGCATTGATAGGAAATGAATTGTGCTATAACTGTACATGAATGACATAAGAAATAGCAGTATTCAGGCGGCATGCGAGTACTTTCTGCTACTGTATCAGGGGCTACATCGGCAGAGCATCCATCATTCTCAACGATATCTTCATTAAATCTGTTTGGTCCAAAAGCAGTAAGATCAAGTTTAAATACGTTTTTCCTATGTTGGTCAGAATACTTATATTGATGTCATTAGGTCAATGTGGCAGCTCATCTTTGAAAAAGTAAAAACTGGTGATATGCAGACTTCATGTGTTTTTTAGCAGTTACCTTTTTTAATTTAAGGTTGCTAAGAATACATGTACCTATTTTCAGATTGACTGCAAACGGTTAGTGGTCATTTACTCACTTACTTACCCTCTGGTTTTCCAACTAAGTTACATTTCATGTTTTAAACAGAGATTTCTTTTTTGTTTGTAGTAATTCTCTTATAGTAAGAACCTGGTTCAGATTGTCTTTCCAGACAAACGTTCATTATCAAGTCGTATACCACGACCAGACGATTTGCATGTATTTGCTGTTGGTGATATAACATTTTCTGTCATATCATTTTTACGCTTTTGCACTTTAAAGTTCGGCTGTGGTTTTGCAAGCTTCCTGCTTTGTAAATTAAATTGGAGAGGGAAGTTTTCTCCTCTATTTTATTTGAAACATTGATTTACTTTTTAGAAATATCGAAACCGTCATGATATCATATGGAACTATTTGATGACAGGTTGTTTGGTTGGACCAATAACTTCTGATGGTTGCTAGGCGGTCTGTTTTCTTTGTCATACATTCTATAAATGTTTTATCTTCCTTGTTTTTCGTTTGTCAGTCTTGTGTCAATATTAATCTTCTAGTACTTTGAGCGTCATTTGTTTCCTCTTATATATTTCTTTGTCTGAATTAACATGTCAGTTTTATACTTAAATACACTCCTGGAATCTAGTATTTCAACAATTCAAAGCTATTTAATCAAACAATATTTTTGAAGAATACGTCTCTGTTGATAACCTCACAATATCCACTTTACCATTTATGTTCACATTTACTATTTCTTGAGTTTATCTGTTTATTTTCACAAGGGAAACTATAGATCTTATGTACTCATTGCTGTTTACTCTGTGTCTTGCAAAAGTTCAGGAGAAACAGTGTTTAAACGACACCATTGACACACTGAAATGTAATTTTATTCCGAACGACATTCCAGATGGGATTACAAGAGTTCATGTTGAAATCACGAAATGCCACTGGAATGAAACTCTGGTAATTAACAGTACAAACTTTAAATCGAAAAACTGGGAGCAAATCACATTCTTGAGCCTGACTGACGAGTGTGGTCTAGTGCACTTCGAAGGTAGGAGTTTCTCAAACCTGAAGATGTTAAATGAACTGGAATTACATTTCACTAACTTTTCCTTTGACCAGGACATTTTTACTGGTCTGAATTCTGTTAGATCGTTAGATGTTAGCTACTGTTTCAGACTGAGCATAAAGAATTTCATACAAAGTTCAAATGGAACAGATCGATTAGCTGGATTGAAAAAACTCAAGGCATCTAGATTAAATGACTATCGTGCTCCAAATGTCATAGATGAGGATTTTGGAAAGGTCTTACAACAAAAGAAATTAACATATCTTGATTTTAGTGACACTGAAAATATCTAAAATACTTAAATATATCTAGTGCTACAATCGGGAGCACGAGGAAAGCTTATTTCAAGGAAAGCGACCTATTAAGTGTGAAGGTACTTGATTTAAGTCATGCTATAGTACTAAAACAACTGAGACCTCCACCTTGAAAACTTGTTTTATCGAATCAGATACTTAAAAATCCACATTTATTACACACAGTTGCAATTCCGGCTTTGTTAACACCACATATTGTAAATTTAAGTGCTATAATACCAGAAAAAAACATCCTTATGGATGAGGAATTTGACGATCATTATAGACCAACCACTTGATACTCACAGCCATGATGTGAGTTTCCAGCAAAATAACCTTAAATATTTGGATGTTACTATGCAATATCAATCTGCCAGAAAAATCGATCTTTCAATGAATGAACTAGAATTCATAAATCCAACTGTTACATCGTGTATACCAAACATAGAAATCCTGGATCTTTCTAAAAATCAACTGTTCAAAATGACTGAAAATAACTACTCTTATGTTCGGAGATATGTTGAAATATTCGTCAAATTTACAATACATTAGGTTGTCCTCAAACAATTTAGTTACTATCCCAGTTAACATGTTTGAGAATAATCCTGGTCTGGAGAGAATTGATTTGTCTAATAATAAATTACATCAGGTGACATTCTCTATGAAAAATTTACACAAACTTGAAATTCTTGACCTTCAAAATAATTATACTGAAATCTTGGACGAGGTATCACTGAGTCATCTTGACAACATTCCTGTCGTTGGGAGAGAGAAGGGAAATTCTACATCCATACTTCTTCGAGGTAACCCAATATCGTGTTCCACATGCCAAGCAGAACATTTCATTCAGTGGCTTATAACCACGTCGTTATTAAACATTACTTCCCAGAAACTAGAGTGCAAGCGGTAACAGGGCTACCAATCAGGAAAAGATGAGCATGTATTAAATATAGTTCGAGGTATATGCGAGAGGGTAACAATCATTGTTGTGTTCTGTGTCTCCGGTGCTTGTACAATAATGCTTATTGCAGCTGTAGTTACTTTGGTAAAGAGAAAACAAAAGCGTCAACGCAAGATGAATAATAGGAACAGAGTAATCAATTTATTGCACGAAGGAGACGCTCCGTATGAATTTGTTGTCTTTCTTGCCTACAGCAGCCTAGACGGGAACTTTGTGATGAATTACGTACTCAATGAGCTTAACGCAAATCTTCAACAAATGATCGGGGTTGAACGAGAGTTAATCTGTACTGGAGATCAACATTTAAGGCTTGGCTTTTATGTTCTTAACGAAACATGTCTGTGTTTTGAGAGAGCATCCGTCATAATTATTGTTGTCTCGAACAATTTCTGCGTCTAAATGAGTTTAATATGGCATTTGAATCGGACAAGCCAATTGTACTCATGTTCAAAGAGCAGGTGAATGAAAATCTCATGCCTGATGCAATGAAACGGTTATATCGAGTAGGATTCTGTGGACAGTGGTGAATATGGTCATTACGTGCTTATAACTACATGGAATGTATGTACTTCCGGACTGGCCTTGTTCGATAAGTGTGCCCAGAATTGTTCATAAATGGGGAAGGTTGCACCGACATTGGAATGTTGTGTCATTTTATAATATCCCGTTTTATACACATGTTGTGTTCTTAAATTCAATACATTTTTTTGTATATTTAATCTTATCAATTTAAAAATCATTTTATGATTTATTTAATACGAGCTTTACACATCTAAGGGTATGTGTTTTAACAATGAAATGATATCTTTAATATATTTGGGCAAATTAGAGAAAACTGATCATTTACATTAGTCGGATACCAGTTCTATTAGTTTGCATAGTGGTGTCGTTTTTTTTTCTTTTGCACTTGACTACAGCAATTACATAATAAGTTCCTACTATGCTTATCTTCCAAAGTTTTTTAGTAAATTTTACTATGAATTGATGAAAACACTGGCTACCTCCTCCAAATACTAAGATGATATATTGAGTGAAGCACGTTTAAAAACTTGTATTGAGGTTATAATTATAATAGCGAAACTGCAGATCGAGATAAAAAAATGATTTTTCAACACTTTACTTCCTTTCATTTCCCTGCATAACTAAATGAAATATGATTAAATTGTTTCAGTTATTTTCAACACAAGCATAATCTCACACAATAAAGATAGATTATTTAGATTGAGGCAAAATTGAGTAATGGTTCTGAGACATAGAATTTCCCTCATTGTCTATCATTGTGAGTTGTATCAAGAAAAAATCAGTCTTAAAGTGTTCGAGTTCCGTTGTAGAAAAGCGTAGTTCATAACGGTGAAGGTTGATATTCAAAACGGGTAGAGTTCATATTCCTGATTACTGCTCTTCCTCTCAATGGCTTCCATTCGTGTGTGAACTGTCACGTGTTTTATATACCTTTTGAGTTATGTTCCAAACAAAGATAATTTTATGAATTTAAGCTGCTATATACCCGTTCACAATAAAGAATCGACTGCAAAGCTTTTTCTGTTTATTTTCACTGAATAAGAGATGTACAATTGCTAACACTTGATTTGATAACACGTGTAGATTAAGCAGGTAAAGATGACAGTGGTTATGGAATTGTTCCAAAACTATTTCAACACAGTTAACTTCAACATGCCTAAAAAGCTTTAACAGCAAAGGTATGGTTGCCATACATTGCTTCCAATACATACCATATTTTACAACAGTATAAGTATAGCTCAGCAGAGAGTTTATAAAAAGAGTTGTTAGCATTCTGCTCTATCTAACCTCTGGGTTTTGTGGTTTACGACAAGAAGATTTCTTTTATTTTTTACCTATATAAGCCTATGTGAAATCAAGTGAACTCTCGATAGGGTTAATTTTTATTCGGAGGTCATGATTTGAACAATCTTGATAGATGTCCACTAGATAATACTGACTAAATAACTATGCTGTTAGCCTTGTGGTTTCAGAGAAGAATATTTTAAAATATTTCCGATAGAAATCTTTGCAAAGTCATGTGACCCCCTAGGTATAATCAAATTAGAACAGGTGGTCACGATATTAACAATTTTGGTATTTCAAGTGTAACTTCGGGTAGCCCGCAAACAATAATCTTGGTAGGATCTGTTTGTAAAAACAAGAGGCCCAAAAGGGCCAGTATCGCTCTACTAGTCTATCTGGACTGTTTTGCGAAAATATTTTGAATGTTATCAAAGAAAAGCTATATCGTCACTTTGACCTTGACCCACTAACCCCCAAAATCGATATGGATCATCTACAAATTGCATGTAACCTTCTGAGCAAGTTTCATGGAAGTCAAATGAAAATTGTGACCTATAGAGTATTTTCAATGAAAAGTTAACGGAGTTCACTGTGATCTTGACCTTTGACTCCCTGATCCCTAAAATAATAAGGATCATCTTCTCAGTAAGACAAATTATCCTATGAAGTTTGAAGACTGCGGATGATGTAGATTTCAAGATAGTGGGTGGCAGAGATTTTTGATTAAAGTTCTGGTCACTGTGACCTTGAACTTTGAACCACTGACCCAAAAACAATAGGGCACATCTTCAGGGTGCAGACAACATTCTGAGCAAATTTGGTAAAAATTGAATGAACATTGTGACCTGTAGTGCGTTATCAAGGACAATCTTACGCAGGTCATTGAAGCTTTGACTTTTGACCCATGGACCCAAAAACAATATGGATCATCTACAGGTTGTACGGATCCTTATCAGCAAGATTAATAATAGTTAGATGAAAATGTTTACCTGTAGAGCGTTATCAAAGAAAAGTTTATGGACAGACAGACGACGGACAAACCACCATGGCATAAGTTCATCCAGCAGAACTAAAAACTATAAAAAGTTATTAAGTCAATTATACATAAAATTTTGTACACAGTCTTTAATGTTTGATCAATATTGGTGTTTTTTTTTCTAAATTTTAAAAAAGATTTCCTTAAGGTTTCCTAGACATGTTGTTCTCCTTCTATTTAAAATTGACGTTTATAAAAAAAGAGTGCTTAGTTCAAGAAAATGTTCATAGTACGTGGCGTCCGGTACTTCAGCACACAGATATTTTCCGTGTCACTCATATTTCTCAAGTGGAAAATGAAGTACTCTCCTTTTTGTTTTATCTTCAAAATATCTTTTTAAAAAACAGGTATATTGAAGCAGTTTTATGTAATAAAGAACGTTGTGATTGACAGACATAGAGATAACACACAAGCATGACCAAGGTTATTTAAACAAATGTCTCTGTAGCATAGTGTCTTCTTTCATTGGTCTTACATTCCTTTGCATTTGTTTATGAGTTATAGGACAAGGTCATTTTCCTAGTTTTTGGTACTCAATCAATGTGAGACAGCATGGTGTTTTGTTGAATCAAGAACATCAGGCACCCGGAAGCTACTTTATCATCCGTATTCATAAGAAGAACTTTCTTCATTTATAATATTCCCACGACATAGTCATCACCATTAATTTCTTATTTATCATTATATTCGTTTAAGAGTTGCATGTGTACTGTCACAATGCGTATAATGGATCTTATGTACGCCTTGCAGTTTACTCTGTGCTTTACAAGACTTCCAGAGAAACAGTGTATCAATGACACTGTTAACACACTTAAGTGCAATGTCATTCCGAACGACATTCCAGATGGGATTACAAGAGTTAATGTTGAAATAAATAAAGATCACTTTGATGAAACTTTGGTTATTAACAGTACAAGCTTTAAATCCAACAACTGGCGGAAAATCACATATTTAAACATTACTGACGATTTTGGTCCTGTATACTTCGAAGACGGGAGTTTTTCAAACCTGAAGATGTTGCGTGAAATTGGATTTCATTTCGAAAACATATCTTTTGACCAGAACATTTTTGCTGGGCTGAAATCTGGCAGATCGTTAGATGTTAGCAATTGTGTCAGGCTGAGCATAGATGATCTTGTACAAAGTTTAAACGGAACAGATCGGTTAGCTGGTCTGGAAAAACTGACGGCTTCTAGATTAAACGGATATCGTGCTTGGAATGTTATAGATGAAAGGTTTGGAAAGGTCTTACAACAGAAGAAATTAACCTATGTTGATTTTAGTAATTCTGAAATAAAAATATATATGGGAATATTTAGGCACCTAAAGCATTTGAAATATTTAAATGCATCTTTTTCTACCATCGATACACGCACAACTAATTTCAATGAAAGCGACCTATTAAATGTGAAGATACTTGATTTAAGTCATGCCGTCGTACCAAAGGGAATGGTTCCGCCAGGAAGGCTAGTTTTGTCAAATCTTATTGTAAATAATCCACGTATATTACACAGAGTTGGTCTTCTGGCATTGCTTACACCACAGATATTAAATGTAAGCGCTATATTTCCAGTTCAAACGTCACTGTGGATTAAAAATGTGACAGTCATAATAGACCAACCAATTGATATTCACAGCCATGAAGTAATTGCCCAGCAAAATAACATAAGATTTGTTGATGTTAATCTGAAGTGCAACTATCATACCGCATCATCGATCCAAAAACTTGATTTTTCTAGTAATGGACTGGAATTCATAAATCCAACTGGTGCGTCGTGTATACCAAACATAAAAGTTGTGGATCTTTCTAAAAACCAACTATTCAAAATGTGTGAAAGGAACTATTCCTTGTTTGGGAATTCATTGAAAAATTTGTCAAATTTACAATACATTAGTTTGTCTGCAAATAACTTAGTTACCATTCCAGTGAATATGTTTGAGAACAACCAATTTCTAAAGACAATTGATTTGTCTGATAATAAATTATATCAGGTGACATTCTCAATGAATAATTTACGCAAACTTAGAATTCTTAACCTACAAAACAATTATATTGAAATCTTGGACGAGGTATCACTGAGTCATCTTGACAACATTCCTGTCGTTGGGAGGGAGAAGGGAAATTCAACATCCATATTTCTTCGCGGTAACCCAATATCGTGTTCCACATGCCAAGCAGAACATTTCATTCAGTGGCTTACAACCACATCGTTTGTAAACCTTACTTCCCAGAAACTAGAGTGCAAGCGGGAACAAGGTTACCAATCAAGAATAGATGAACATGTATTAACTATAGTTCGAGGTTTATGCGAGAGGGTAACAATCATTGCTGTGTCCTCTGTCTTCGGCGCGTGCACTATAATGCTTATTGTAGTTTTGGTTATCCTAGTGAAGAGAAAACGAAGGCATCAACGCAAGGTAAATAATAGGAACAAAGTAATCAATTTATTGCACGAAGGAGACGCTCAGTATGAATTTGTTGCCTTTCTTGCATACAGCAGCCTAGACGGGAACTTTGTGATAAATTACGTACTCAATGAGCTTAACGCAAATCTTCAACAAATGATCGGGGTTGAACGAGAGTTAATCTGTACTGGAGATCAACATTTGAGGCCTGGCTTTTATGTTCTAAGCGAAACATGTCTGTGTTTTGAGAGAGCATCCGTCATAATTATTGTTGTCTCGAACAATTTTTGCGATAGTTCGTACTGTCTAAATGAGTTTAATATGGCATTTGAGTCGGGCAAGCCAATTGTACTCATGTTCAAAGAGCAGGTGAATGAAAATCTCATGCCTGATGCAATGAAACGGTTATATCGAAGAAACACTAGGATTATGTGGACAGTGGATGAATATGGCCAATACGTGCTTAAAACTACATGGTTGAATGTTTGTACTTCCATACTGGATCTTGTTCGATAAGTATGCCCAGAATTGTTCATAAATGGGGAAGGTTGCACCGACATTGGAACGTTATATGTGTCATTTTATAATATCCCATTTTATACACATGTTGTGTTCTTAAATTCAATATATTTAATCTTATTAATTTAAAAACCATTTTATGATTGATTTAATACAAGCTTTACACATCTGAGGGTATGTGCTGAAGCAATGTAAAGAAATCTTGAATATATTTGGGCAAATTAGTAAAAATGATCATTTACATTAGTTGGACATCATTTTTAGAGCGACGACATCATCATCGCTCTTTAGTTTGCAGTATACCAGAAAATTCAGAAATTTACCTTAGACCAAAGTACAATATGATTCTCATGCCTCCGCATCTGTAGTAAAAAGTCCTGTAAGTTTATACAAACCATTCGATAAAAACATGCATGAGATGAAACAATACACATGTATATATGTACCTATCTCAATTCGAAACCTTGTTATGATTAGGGTGACATAAGTTTTTGTTTTTAGTTGGAAGGATGAAATTATAACGCCCGACATGTTTGCGGACGATTTTGTCCAAGCAAAATATTATATACGGAAAAGTATCTATAAACTCTAATTATCTATATCTTTTCAATCAGTAATTTTCTCAGACCTGATTATATCTAGAATATACTTCAATCGTAAATTTAACTTTTGTTTGCCGACGGTGCGCCGGTACTCGAAAATGAAAGTAGATAATTACGCTCAGTCATTCGGTACTGAAACTATTGTTCCACATACAATAAGAAAATACAATTAAGGAATACCCCGAGTATTAATATAACGATAACCTTTTATCAACAATAGACCAATTACAGTGACAATATAACACCGTTGAGCAGTCAGCATACATGACTTTAACCATGTAGCTGCTTTCTGATGACTTTTATCATTTCGTTCTGTGCATTTGCTATTATGCTCTGTAGTTACGCCATTTCGTTCTGTGCATTTGTCCTCATGCTCTATAGCTATAACATTTCGTTCTGTGCATATGTCATTATGCTCTGTAGTTATAACATTTCGGTCTGTGCATTTGTCCTCATGCTCTGTAGTTATAACATTTCGTTCTGTACATATGTCACTATGCTTTGTAGTAAAATCATTTCGTTCTGTGCATTTGTCATTATGCTCTGTAGTCATAACATTTCATTATGTGCATTTGTCATTATTTTCTGTAGTTATAACATTTCGCTCTGTACATATGTCATTATGCTCTGTAGTTATAACATTTCGTTCTGTATATATGTCATTATGTTCTGTAGTTCAGTCATTTCGTTCTGTGCATATGTCATTATGTTCTGTAGTTACGTCATTTCGTTCTGTGCATTTGTCATTATGTTCTGTAGTTAAGTCATTTCGTTCTGTGCATTTGTCATTATGCTTTGTAGTTAAAACATTGAAGGTGTAATTTAATTATTTTCCAGGATTTCTCTGTATCATATGGAACTTTCAATTTTTCCAATAATCGATGTATCGGTACATTTTTCACATTAAACAAAGAAGGATAAAATCGGTTTAACCGTCATAACTTTTAAACGGATTTATATTACGCTTATGCGTTGATGACAAAAGTTGGCAAATTCTTATCTAAATGGTGATATAAATTTCAAAAATATTAATTAAGTATTTCACCTACCCATTTTTTTTAAAAAAAAAATCCCTTTTTTCCCTTTTTTTTTTTTTGGGGTTTTTAATATTTCACCTTCCCATTTTTTCAGTGATTTGGTGAAACATTTCGTTTAATCATTATGCGCATCTTACTGCACATGTGTATTTTTGGGGAGTTTTAAAAAGCAATTTTTGGTTGCTTCATTTAAATGCGTTAAATTAATGGTTTGCCGCATTAATTTTGAGTTGGTGCTTTAGATATAAAAAAACAAACCAAAAAAAATAATATTTTTTTTTGTCGTTTTTGATGTTGGTAGAGATTTTGAGTGGAAGGGCATCCTGCTGCATTGCTCTTTTCTTAAATTGATTCTCATAAGAATCTTTTGAGTTTTTTTAATGGGGGGAAGGTTTGGTGTGTATTGGGTTAGCTTTTTTCTACTTTTTTTCAGTGATTTTTACTTGAAAAAATGCGCATAATGTCTTATATAGAGAAAACTATTTAAAGGATCGCTTATGCGTTTGTAGCATCGACAAGTGAAATATATAAGGAATCAAATGGTGCAAAAATTTTATTACATAGTTTCCGATTTCACCTACCCATTGAATGATTTATAAACTGTTAACATGTAAAGTCTGACGGATCGGGTGTCCCCGTGGTTTTCACGGAAATTATCGACTGGCATACGGAAATCATAATAAAGCTAGGCTGTTAAATATTGATTAACTTAGGGACCGTCAATATAGATTTTTGAATTGTTTGTTTCAATTTAATAAAATAAATATGGTAGAAGTGCCACCTTTTGTCTGCTTATTGTGTACTTTGGTGGGGTTTTTTTTTCAATTGTCACATTTAAATGTATATATTAAACTGGCTTCTTTAGAGGTGTATTTGCATTTTGACATCTTAAAGGCCCAAAGATGGGACATGTCACCTGTACGTGTTTTTATAAGTTATGGCTTCTATCAATTGTACCCTCCGCTTGTCAAAAAAGTGTGAATATTGTTGTTAATTGCAAAAAGTTTGACACAATGGTCCATACCTTTTCTGGTTATTAAAGTCGTGATACTTTTCTATAATTTTATTATTCCACAAGACCTCACTGAAATAAATCAGCATACTAATACGGTAAGTAACATAATTTCTTTTTTCTTCTAATTTTTCTATTTCATGAATTATGAAATGAACACAATTGGAGAGAGAGAGAGAGAGAGAGAGAGAGAGAGAGAGAGAGAGAGAGAGAGAGAGAGAGAGATTTGTACTTATGTCTTTGAAAAATATTTTCATGTTTAGTTTTAATTTTGAGGTAAATTCAGTGTAAAATTATCTTTAAATACAGCGACTGTCAGAAAAAATGTTTTTTTTTATATCATGAATTATGAAATGAACACAATTGGAGAAAGAGAGAAAGAGAGAAAGTTGTACTTATGTCTTTGAACAATATTTTCATGTTTAGCTTCAATTTTGAGATGAGTACAGTGTAAAATTATCTTTAAATTCAGCGAGTGTCGAAAATATTTCTTATCAAATTTTATTTTCCATAATATTTAATTATACTAGGATTTCAAGATTGCATTTTCAATTTGACAAAATAACCCTTTGCTTTTTTATGTTAAAATATATATGGAATCTATAAATTTTCATCATCAAGGTTAACACACTGTTTTTATTGCGCCATAGATTGGTTTAATCCGGATGTTGATTATTAGGGGGTAATAAACCCCTCTTGTTCGATAATTTATAACCACGTTTTGACCAATATACGTACTTCGGTTTTAAATTATGAACAATGACAAAACAACAGTCTTGTGTAAAGAGGCATGGCGGACTTAGTAAATTTTCTGGCCAAGGGGTTGAGAAAACGAATGACATAATTAAGCAGGTTCATCAAATGGAATCTTGTAAAGTTGATCCCACTGTAGAAGCACTCTTTGTCAGAAAAAGAATAGAATCCTCTCCAAAACACGTTCAGCGTAAACATAGAAAGTACGTTAAACAAAATGATAGCTATTGGAATGCAGACATAAAAATTAAACGAGAAGCAAAAAGAAGGAGAATTCTTGAAGAAATTCAGCAGGCAAATGATGCGTATAACGGGAACATTCAAGATAACATTTCAGAAACTTTAAGTGTAAAAGAGATAAAAGCCAAGCTTGCCGAACTAGGTATAAAAACAAAACTAAGAAAAAAGGAAAAACTGTTAGAATTGTTACGCACAGTGAACTTATAAAGTGTGCAAATAAATAAACACTAACTTACACATATTGCTACGCCATACTATGTCACGTTGTGCATACAGTGTTGTTCATTATGTTAACGATTAAATGATTTATGAAATAAAAAAGTAATTTACACAATTTTGATTTCTTAGGTCTTTTTTATCACATTGCCCCTCTTCATTTTCTTTTAAATATTCTTTAAATCTAATGCAATAAATGAGTTAGTCAGCGCAATCTCAGAAAGTCAATATCATTTATCGGTACAAAGATTGTGAAGACTGTAATGTCCCACTTTAGCGCTAGCTTACATTATCGATTTTTGCTGACTAACTGATTTATGACTTATCGTGATACGGAAACTTCCGATCGGCAACGATCAATATTGATGTAGACAGTATTGGATTATCGATTTTCTAGAGGCTGTTACTGCATCAGCTAGCGTTTAGGGATGGTACACTTTGTTCCATATGTCATTTTATTTGAAAATCCTTTATCACTATTACAATTACTGACAAACTGCCATAGGGAAGACATATGCTTTTGTGTCAAAAACGACCATCTAGTTGTCTAGTCTGTTTTGAGCATCTTTCTTGACCAATTTTCAAAATGGTCATTTTAAAGGGTACTTTAAATTCAATAAGGAAGCTTTTTCTGTATTTGAATTCCTGCTATTTTTGGCCCATTTGTTGACATCTATTGTAAACTTTTATTTTCCCATATGGTATATTTAAATTACAGCCGTTTCATGCAAATTGGGCATTCAAGGCCTAAGTTATTCAGAAGTTCACTAACTCCAGCTATATTCTATGAGCACGCGCGTTAAAAGCTGAAGCAAGAAAAACTGTGATACAAAGTACGACACCACATCTACTGACTGACCTGTAGTATTGAAACTTTACTGTTATCAAATTATATTTATACAGCATGTCCAGTATTGCTCTATAGACCGTTCCTGGTATGTCTCAATTTTACATTACCATTATCCTTATTAATTTGACATGCATGAATTTTTTATGATTATTTGCCGTAGAATATATTAAAATTAGTTAAAAATAATAATTAAAACAGCAGAAAAAAGTAAAAGCAAGTATATATTGGGTTAGGGTGGAATTCGAACTCGTGGCTTCGTAAAAGTACACTTATACAAAAGTGCGAGAGTAGACTTTACCAATTACACCACGTTGACAGACCTCTACAAGAAGGAAAAAATAAGCTAATATAATATCATATATATTTATAAAGGCAATCAAAGATTATTCAGTCGACTGTGCTTCGTTTCTTTAATGCCGAAGGCTGTGTAAGTTGAAAAAGCAATCATATTTCCATTTTTCTCAGCGTAGATTGCGCCTGAAACGTGAAAAGCGCTTTTCTCTATTTTTATCAGAGTGTATTGCGCCCTTTATGGAACGAACGACAACTCAATTACAAACGAAACTCTTGCATTTCCAAAAAAATAGACTGTGTCTATAGTTTTCATCTCAGAAGTACCTCAAGTTTTCAATATTCGATTCTCCATGCATGTTTTACTTACCACGTATTAAATATAGCGGGCCGCTGCGGACATATGTATCTGCTAAGAGGCCTAAATTATTCAAAACTGTCCAAACATTCCCCGCGGGTACCTGAATATGGAACAATGAATGTCAACTATCCATGCTGTCCTACTTAAAATTGTCAGATCTGTCAAAACGGACTAAAATGATTTAAGAATGCCTAATTTCCTCGCTCGGCTTATGAAATAGGATAATTTATCTAGAGGTCCTAAAAGCGTATATGCTTATCCTTTCATTTAAAAATCAATTTATTATATACCTAACATTGATACAATGATACATTGATTATATTTTCCGCAGTTATCGGCAACAAATCCGTTTTGTAAAGGTGTTTCCCTTTGGTTTGCATGTCCATACCGTAAATAACGTCGCTTACCGTTATGTCTTGTTTGTAGGGTTAACGCACGTTTTTTCGTATTACAACATCTGCAGAATCCTGAGGGATATGTTGGTGCTTGAGCCTGTTAGGGCGAGGACACCAACATGTCCCAAGGGGTTTCTGCAGGTGTTGTAACACAAAACAACTTTCGTTAACGCTATTCTAGCATAAATAGCATAAGATACCATGAAAATAAAAAAAACGAAACGCTCTTATTGTTTGCATTGGCCAATGACACATGGCGAGAGAACTTTTCAAAGTTTGACAGTTTTGTAATTTCATTTGATATAAACTTTTGTTTCGTCTACAGTAGATACAAAGGTTCTTTGGAAACGCATCTAAATCGTTCAGACATTGCTAAAACCTAGGAGCTTAATCTGTGCGTACATTACAAATAGGTATAGCTACGCCCCTGGCACAACACGAAATGTTATAACTACAGAGCATAATGACAAATGCACAGAACGAAATGATTTTACTACAGAGCATAATGACATATGCACAGAACGAAATGTTATAACTACAGAGCATTTGACTAATGCACAGAACGAAATGACTTAACTACAGAACATAATGACAAATGCACTGAACGAAATGACGTAACTTATGAGGTTAGATAAAGATCTTTGTCACAATGGTTTATATTGTTTAGAGTCAAGACACCTGACAGGCGCAGGTTGAAGAGAACCAAGATGCAAATACAAGGGAATTCGGATACCAGACCCTAGCTCTTTCACAAATAGACCCTTGGTTCTTTTACATGCCCGATGTATACCACTGAAAAGCGTTTATGAAATTTCTAGTACCCCCGCTGGGATTCAAACTCTGGACCTCTGTATCGGTGGTCCAGACTGTTAACCACTCCACCTATTCTACATGTATAATCTCTGCGTTTTAAACCAGTACATCTGTAAATATGTGGGAAAAGGGCGGATCAGTGGTAACACACTGGACCAATGTAATCCAGAGATCGCAGGCTCAATCCCCGGCTCCTTCACTAACATAACTAATGGTTTTCCGGATAAGACTTACAAACTGAGGTCCCGTGAATCTGTTCTGTACACCAGGCCTGTTAAAGTACTAGGGTTGTCTCTGGAATTGGACACGTACTGTATCTTGCAATATCCACCGAAAGCTAAAATAACTGAAACTCTTCTGGGTGTGTTGGTCATATGGATACAAACAGCAAAAACTCATACATACAAACATATGTGTTGGAAAAAGCATTTCTGCAATTTCAGGTACCCCGAGAGGAATTCGAACCAGAGACCTCTTGATTGGTATACCACAGTGTTAGCCACTGGACCACGGAGTTGTGTTTCTACTAGTTAAATATGATTGAAAATGGGCATCAAACATTAGGAGCTCCACAGCAAAAATATGAAATGAAATGTGATGAATTAAATTTAAATACTTAAAGTATTTAATTAAAAATGTTAAACTTGTGAAACTATTAATTAATATCTTTTTTTTCCTTGAAAAACTTAATTTTTTTAAGATACAATTGATATTTTCTTATTCTCCTATTTTGAAATGCTAGCATTATGCATATTCAGTTATGGAGCCTGAACCATCTAAGATTTTAGGAGATCAAATGACTAGGGGCTGATGAAATGCCTGTAATTCAGTATTTGGATGGATGACCCAATTAAGAGAAGAGCCAGTTAAGTTGGGTTTTGAAAAAAAATAATAACCTTATAAAAAGTCGCACGATACAAACAACAAGTATAAACATAAGCTAATGCAAACCTTTTGAATTGACTGCACCTGTAGGTGTTGGCATATATAGTGACGTACCTAACTGCTGGAGGAACCCGGAGAAAACTCACGACTATACATTCTTTCTCATATATTCTGTCTTCTTAATTGTGTTATACCAATACTAATTCAGCCTTGTTTACATTACTATCTTTTTATTTATTTGTTAAGCATTTACTCTGTGACATACCACAATAATTGACCCCTGAATGGAAATAAAGTTTATTCTATTCTGATCTGTACTTGAATCCTGTCCTGCATAAAAAAAACCATGATCGGTTACAGGACTTGAACCCATGTTCCTCTGGCAATGAGAGATTGTAGTGATTTCAAGTCAGCTTGGCCACTGACGTGGTAGCAAAAGGTTTCCCAGATATGCAACAAAAGCATGCAGTTCATAATTTGTTAGGAAATAAGGTTCAGTAAAACTTGTCATAGTTATCAAAGCACTTTAATACTTAGTGAGCTATAAAGAGTATTATCTGTTCAACTTCAAAAAGAAACATTCTTGACAACTGTATTCATGTACACATAGAAGGTTCTTACATTTTGTAAAATTTTAGTTTTGTGAAAGTCCTTTCGGTACTGTATGCAATTCAATACACTGACTATATGTAACCTTGAGTATAAATTTTCCATTTCTTATGAAGCTAATTGGTATTTCCACATACTATTAACCTGTGGCAAATTGAAATTCATGAAATTTCGCATAAAGTGTACAAGCTATATTATTAAGACTATATTATACATGCTCATAATAGTAAAAATCTATAAAAAAGCAACTGTCTCAATATATGATTCCCTGGCAAAAGTTTTAAATAAAAATTGAGAAATTTTTATTTTATTATTGGCTTCACTGAGAAACTTTGCAATATAATATGTGCAAATTGATAAAGACTAATTTTAAATAAGATGATATTCATTCCTATTCATGTCTTGTCTAGCTTTTATGGCTCAAAGAACTTTGTTGTATATTTTGGTTTCCCGTTAAATGCAGGTGCTAGATAAGTACACGTATTAGGTCTGTATGTATTACTACAGGAACAAACAAATTTATTGCAAGAGAGCGTTAGTAAACCGCAGCAGTATGTTTATTATCTCCCCTCAAAGTTTGGGGGTATAGAAGAGTCAGCTGGTCAGTCAGTCGGTCGGTCAGTCAGTTTGTACATGTATATTGATCAGTCAGTCCGCCGGCTGATTTTATGTCAGCTTCATAATGTCCTCAACCCCTTGAAGTTTGAAATCATGAAATTTGGGTCAAATGTTCATTTTTTCAAGATGAAGTAAAGAAATTATATTCCAAGCCTGTTGGTTGAAGGTCACACTTTTAATAAGGGTCGTTGGTTTTTAGTGTCCCCTCAATTTGAAGGATTTCCATGAACATTTGGTCAAATGTTGAACCCATCATGGAGAACACATATTTCAACCCCATCAGCTCAAGGTCATACTTAAAGTGACATCATGCACATCTTACTGCACACAGTGTATTTTTGGTGATAGTTTTATAAAAGCAATTTTAGTTGCTGTGCATTTAAATGCGTTAAATTAATGATTATGCCGTATTAATATTTGAAGTTGGTGCTTTAGATATAAAAAAATCGGACTGATAAATTGATAGTTGATTGTGTCGGTATTGATGTTGGTAGAGATTTTGACAGTGGAAGGGAAGCAACTCCTGTATGCAGTTGCTCTTTTCTTAAATTGACTCTCCCAGTCAAATAAGAAAATCAATATTTGGAAAGTTATTTTTTCATACTGGGAGCGGGAAGAGTTTGGTGTGTATTGGGTTAAAAGCTATTATTTCCTCTACGCTTTTGTATCCACACCATTTTCAGCTGGATTTTACTTGAAAAAAATGCGCATAATGTCACTTTAAGGTGATTCATTTACAGTGTCTGCTCCATATCTTTAAACCCCTTAAAGGTTTTTAATGAAACTTGATAAGAATGTTCATCTAAAGAAGACCATGCACCTGAAGGTCAAGGTCACACTTCAGGGTAAAAGGTCATGAGACTATATTTCTCAAACCTCTTAAATTATTTTCTTGAAGATTAGGTCGAAATGTTGCCTCAAATAAGGCCAAGATCACACTTTTGGAGTATAATAGTTTTTGTCATGATCACGAGGTTCAGATCGAAATATCCGTCAAAGGTCAAACGAGGCTCTGCCGAGTATCCGCAAAACAGTTACCCGAGGTGACGGATATTTCCATCTGAGCCAAGTGTCTCATGATGGAAACTTGTTCTTGCATACCGTCTTGCACTTTCAAAGTAGATTAATCAAAATGATGAGTTATCAGAAAAAACAAACGATATTCCGACGTTGTGCTTAGGAAATTGACATCACAAGGTTTATAACGTTACGTCTGTTCTGTTAGATGTGCTTATGGTCCACCATCCTTTTTCAAGGTATATATGGTACGACCTTTAGAGAGACAGTTACAGATACAAGGATATCCGGGTACCAGACCCTAGCTTTTTTGCGAATATACCCCTTGGTTCTTGTTTACATGCCCGGTGTAAAGCACCGATACACGTGAGACTACCTCTGGGTTCATCTCTAGATGGGTGGGAAACACTGAAAAGCGTTTATGAAATTTCCAGTGCCCCGGTCGGGATTCGAATCGGGGACCTCCTGATTGGCAGTCCAAAGCGTTAACCACTCGACCACCCTAACCTTACGTCATAAGTACTTTAGTAATTCACGTGAGTCGTCTGGCATTGGAGGGGTGCCAGACCGGTTTTTCCGGGATGGGCAAGATGACCGGAAATGCCGATCCGATATGCAAGAATAAATGTGATACCTAACACATATGTTCGAAATGTGCCAGCTTAAAATCAAGGTCACAATTAAGGGTCAAAGGTCATGAGACTATATTTAGTGATAGCTTGTTATAAGAATTTAAGGCCTGTTTCAACATATTTTGGACATGTTAACAGTTTACCGAACCATTGTTTCTGGGAAGAACCATTACTAGACTCATATTCTCTGTAAGAAACTTCCAACGTTCTCTTATAAAGAGACATGGCTTGAAGCAGAGCTCAAACCTATAGTCATCAATCTATGCATGAGAGGCTACAGTGATTTCAAGTCATCAACTCTAACCACTTGACTTCGTAAGCGGACTTCAGTGATAGTTCCACATGTATTTTGTTCCTGTTATATAAACCCATAACTGCTTACAGTGTGTCCTACATACAAACAGTATTTGTCCTCAAATGAATAGAGAATTAGGATCTGGCTTGATTATCATTAATAAGAATTTAAGAACTTTTGAAGGTAATTATAAATATACGAATCAAGCTTCTAGACAATTAAACAATATGTTCTCAAGGGTGTCGTTATTAAAGCAGTATGTGCCAGAACTTCCCTAATATCGACACCTCCAATTTTATTAACTGAATTGCAGTCCTGTCCGAAAGTACATAAAACATTGTAAGAAAGGATGAAAAACGGATATGAAAAATATGCTACAGCGCCCCGAAGTAACACTTTTCTCTGCTACAGTAATAACAGTGTAATGCAACTCACCTTATTCCCCGAAATAAGATCTTGAAAAAAATATGTTGATGAAAAAATCACCACTTAACCATGTGAAAATCGGCAATTAAAGACGTCCTGTAGGACATCACTCTCAACATGCAGTTCTATAGTGACATATGTTTTATGCCGATAAATAAAGAAAACACAAGGGGGTGTCGGTATTAGGTGGGTGTCGGTAATAGGACTGCTTACTCTATACTTTTACAAAATGACCAGCTACTGTGATAGAGAACTAGAGAATGGTTTTAATGTACGTTATGTACCTCTACCGTCGTTTAAGGCCATCGCTCTAACAGTGCTTTGATTATTAATTTGCATAATGGTGTCGTTTTTTTCTTTTTGCACTTGACTACAGCATTTACATATTAAGTTACTATTATGTTTATCTTCCAAATGTTATTACTAGGAATTGATGAAAACACTGGCTACCTCCTCCAAATACTAAGAGATATTGAGTGAAACACGTTTAAAAACTTAAAATTTACGGAACTATTGAGGTTATAATTATAATAGCGTGCAATTACAGATCGAGATAAAAAATGATTTTTCAGCACTTTACTTCCTGCCAATTCCCTGCATAACTAAATGAAATATGATTAAATTGTTTCAGTTACAGGCTGTATTTTCCAAACAAGCATACTTTCACATAATAAAGATAGATAATTTTCGAATGAGGCAAAATTGAGTAATGGTTCTGAGACATAGAGCAGAGCTTCCCTCGATTGTTGTCTATCATAGTGAGTAGTATCATGAAAAAATCAGTCTTAAATTGTTTGAGTTCCGTGGTAGAAAAGCGTAGTTTATAACGGCGAAGGTTGATATTCAAAACGGGTAGAGTTCATAAGCCTGATTACTGTTCTTCCTCTCAATGACTTCCTTTAGTGTGTGAAGTGTCAACTGTTTTATATACCTTTTGAGTTATGTTCCAAACAAAGATAATTTCTTGAAGCTGCTATATACCCGTAAACTGTATGCAGTAAAAACAAATGGCTGTAACTAACGGAAACGTTATTTAACTGAAAAATACTGTTAACAGATTCATCTTTTGGGTCTAAAGTTTCTCATAAACTATCATTGAATTCTAGTTTGTGATTGTTGAAATCTTGAGCGGATACGAAAGTGCTTAATATTGTATGTATTAATTATGCACAATATATGGATAAATATCGTAGCGCCATATTGCCAATCAATGTGCTTGTCTTAACTTGTAGAGAAGCATCCCATGAAGTTAGCCTAAAATCCATTTATTACTACAAAGCAGCTATGTATTGGTACAAAGAATCGACTTTAAAGCTTTTACTGTTTCCTTTAATAATGAGAGATGTACAATTGCTTACTTGATTTGTTAACACATGTAAATTAAGCAGGTAAAGCTGACAATGGTTATGTAATTGTTCCAAAACGAGTTCAACACAATTATCTTTAATATACCTAAGACAAGAAGATTTTTTGAATATTTACCTATATTAGCCTATGTGATATCAAGTGAACTCCCGATAGGGTTAATTTTTATTCGGAAGTCATGATTTGAACAATCTTGATAGATGTTCACTAGATAATGCTGACAGCTAAATATCTATGTTCTTAGCCAATGTTCTTAGCCTTGAGGTTTCAGGGAAAATATGCCATGTCACGTGACCCCATAGGTAGAGTAAAATTGGAACACGTGGTTACGATATTAACAATTTTGGTATTTCAATTGTAACTTCGCTTAGCAGCCATCGCCCACTAACAATAATCTTGGTAGGATCTGTTTGTAAAACAAGAGGCCCTAAAGGGCCAGTATCGCTCTACTAGACTATCTGGACTGTTTTGCGAAAATATTTTGAATGTTATCAAGGAAAAGCTATATTGTTACTTTGACCTTGACCCTAAAATCGATATGGATCATCTACAGATTGCATGTAACCTTCAAAGCAAGTTTCATGGAAGTCAAATGAAAATTGTGACCTGTAGAGTGTTATCAATGAAAAGCTAACGGAGTTCACTGTGATCTTGACCTTTGACTCCCTGATCCCCAAAATAATAAGGATCATCTTCACAGTAGGACCAATTATCCTATGAAGTTTGAAGACTGTGGGTGATGTAGATTTCAAGATATGATATTAGGCGGAAGAGATTTTTAAAGTTCGGGTCACTTTGACCTTGACGTTTGACCTCCTGGTCCCAAAACAATAGGGTTCATCTACAGGGTGCAGACAACATTCTGAGCAAATTTGGTGAAAATTGAATGAACATTGTGACCTGTTGTGCGTTATCAAGGACAAACTAACGCAGGTCATTGATGCTTTGACTTTTGACCCACGGGGTCCCAAAAACAATATGGATCATCTACAGGTTGTACGGATCCTTATCAGCAAGATTAATAAAAGTAAGATGAAAATGGTTACCTGTAGAGCGTTATCAAAGAAAGGTTTACGGACAGACATACGACGGACAAACCACCATGGCATAAGTTCATCCAGTAGAACTAAAAACTAAGTTATTAGGTCAATTATACATAAAATGTTGTACAGAGGCTTCAATGTTTGATCAATATTGGTGTGTTTGTTTTAAAGTTTAAAAAAAGATTTCCTTTCGGTTTCTTAGACATGTTTTTCTCCTTCTATTTAAAATTGACGTTTATAAAGAAAGAGCGCTTAGTCCAAGAAAATGTTCATAGTACGTGCCATCCGGTACGAAGATCGTGTGATCTGAATGTCAATAAACCATTTAGTTTCCGCTACATCTTTTATCTCTCATCTTCAGCACACAGATGTTTTCTGTGTCACTTTAAATATTTCTCAAATGGTAAAGAAGTACCATCCTCTTTGCTTTATCTTCAAAATATCTTTTAAAAAAACAGGTATATTGAAGCAGTTTTATGTAATAAAGAACGTTGTGATTGACAGACATAGAGATAACACTAGGTCATTTAAACAAATGTCTCTGTAGCATCTTGTATATTTTTTTCATTTGTCTTACATTCATTTGAATTTGTTTATAAGTTATAAGACAAGGTCATTGTTCTACTATCTGGGCACTCAATGTAAGATAGCATGGTGTTTTGTACAGTTCAAAGATAAACCTGTTGAATTTAAATGATTGGTCAGTTGAACCTTCTTCATTTAAAATGTTCCCACGGCATAGTCATTCATCACCATTATTTTCTTAATTATCATTCCATTCGTTAAAGAGTTGCATGTGTACTGTCACAATGCGTATAATGGATCTTATGTACGCCTTGCAGTTTACTCTGTGCTTTGCAAGACATCCAGAGAAACAGTGTATCAATGACACTGTTAACACACTTAAGTGCAATTTCATTCCGAACGACATTCCAGATGGGATTACAAGAGTTAATGTTGAAATAAAAAAAGATTACTTTGACAGTACAAGTTTTAAATCCAACAACTGGCAGAAAATCACATATTTAAACATTACTGACGATTGTGGTCCTGTGTACTTCGAAGACGGAAGTTTTTCAAACCTGAAGATGTTGCGTGAAATTGAATTTCATTTCGAAAACATTTCTTTTGACCAGAATATTTTTGCTGGACTGAATTCTGTCAGATCGTTAGATGTTAGCAACTGTGTCAGACTGAGCATGGATGATCTTGTACAAAGTTTAAACGGAACAGATCGGTTAGCTGGTCTGGAAAAACTGACGGCTTCTTTATTAAACGGATATCATGATTGGAATGTTATAGATGAAAAGTTTGGAAAGGTTTTACAACAGAAAAAAATTAACCTATCTTGATTTTAGTGAATCTAAAATAGAAATATATAGGGGAATATTTAGGCACCTAAAGCATTTGAAATATTTAAATTTATCTAGTTCTACCCTCGATACACGCACAACTAATTTCAACGAAAGCGACCTATTAAAATGTGAAGATACTTGATTTAAGTCATGCCGTCGTACCAAAGGGAATGGTTCCACCAAGAAGGCTAGTTTTGTCAAATCTTATTGTAAATAATCCACGTATATTCCACAGAGTTGGTCTTGTGGCATTGCTTACACCACAGATAGTGAATATAAGCGCTATATTTCCAGTTCAAACGTCACTGTGGATTAAAAATGTGACAGTCATAATACACCAACCAATTGATATTCACAGCCATGAAGTGACTGCCCAGCAAAATAACATAACATTTGATTTGTTGATGTTAATGTGAAGTGCAACTATTATACCGTATCATCGATCCAAAAACTTGATCTTTCTAGTAATGAACTGGAATTCATAAATCCAGCTGCTGCGTCGAGTATACCAAACATAAAAGTTGTGGATCTTTCTAAAAACCAACTATTCAAAATGTGTGAAAGGAACTTTTCCTTGTTTGGGAATTCATTGAAAAATTTGTCAAATTCACAATACATTAGTTTGTCTGCAAATAGCTTAGTTACCATTCCAGTGAATGTGTTTGAGGACAACCAATTTCTGGAGAGAATTGATTTGTCTGGTAATAAATTATATCAGGTGACATTCTCAATGAATAAATTACACAAACTTAGAATTCTTAACCTACAAAACAATTATATTGAAATCTTGGACGAAGTATCACTGAGTCATCTTGATAACATTCCTGTCGTTTGGAGGGAGAACGGAAATTCAACATCCATACTTCTTCGAGGTAACCCTATATCGTGTTCAAGATGCCAAGCAAAACATTTCATTCAGTGGCTTATAACCACATCGTTTGTAAACCTTACTTCCCAGAAACTAGAGTGCAAACGGGAACAAGGTTACCAATTAAGAATAGAAGAGCATGTATTAAATATAGTTCGAGGTATATGCGAGAGGATAACAGTCATTGTTGTGTCCTGTATCTCCGGTGCTTGTACAATAATGCTTATTGTAGTTTTAGTTATTATGGTGAAGAGAAAACGAAAACGTCAACGCAAGATAAATAATAGAAACAGAGTAATCAATTTATTGCACGAAGGGGACGCTCAGTATGAATGTGTTGCCTTTCTTGCCTACAGCAGCCGGGACGAGAACTTTGTGATAAATTTCGTACTCAATGAGCTTAATGCAAATCTCCAACAAATAACAGGGGTCAAACGAGAATTAATCTGTACTGGAGATCAACATTTGAGACCTGGATTTTATGTTTTAAATGAAACATGTCTGTGTTTCGAGAGAGCATCCGTTATAATTATTGTTGTCTCAGACAATTTCTGTGCTAGTTCTTACTGTCTTAATAAGTTTGAGAAGGCATTTGGATCAGGCAAGCCAATTGTACTCATGTTCAAAGAGCAGGTGAATGAAGATCTTATGACGGACACAATGAAACGGTTATATCGAAGAAACACTAGGATTCTGTGGACAGGGATGAGAATGGTCAATACGTGCTTAAATCTACATGGTTTAATGTGTGTACTTCCATATTGGGCCTTGTGCGATAAGTTTGCATAGAACTATTTATGCATTTGAACCTTTGTGCTATATTTGGAATTATGTGTCAGTTTGTAACAAGCTATTTCTTATGTCTAAGTAATACACTAAAACTTAATATGTTCATGAAATGTGCAAGTACATCTAATGACATAATTTTTGTTTTTTCAAGCCTTAATGGTACGTATTTAAAACTTGAGTGTAATTCAATTGTGATACGCACTATACTTGGACAAGTAAGGGAAATGATCAGAAAATAGTACACCACTTTGGCAAAGTAGTATGTAATAAAAAAAAACATGTCAAACTGAGATCAGCAAGTAATAAAATGCAAGTGATTACGTGTAAGTACTTGTTCCTTTAATTTAAAATCGAATAAGTACAAAATGACTATTGTAAATTACTAAACTATATTCAATTAAGTGTGTGTGTGTGCGTTTCTTTCCCAAAAATTTACAACACTCGTTATTCCCTGTAGAACATTTAATAATTTACTAATTTCCTTGAACCGACCAATTTTGGTTTCCCTCAATGCACACATTTATTTAGATAACGGAACATTGAACATAGTTAAGATATTTTTCATGTCTGTGTCACAGGCTGGCATTTGCGTTTTTATACATCGTTATAGTTTCGAAAATGTCTCAATTTGCTTGGTCATCAATAGCTCACTGAACGCAGTCACGAGACAAAACAAGAGGGCCATGATGGCCCTATATAGCTCACCTGACTACCATTGGCTATAATACAAGGGCTCATGATTTTAACATAATTCCTAGAGGTCCATTACACAATGCAAAGTAACATTCCAAATATCTATTCTCTGCCTGTCGGCCTTCTTGTTTTTTTTTTAAGTTTTCCCTATATAAGCCTATGTGAAATCAAGTCACCTCCCCCACCCCTCCCGGGAAGGATTAATTTTGACCTGGGGGTCATAATTTGAACAATCTTGGTAGAAGTCTAACAGGCATTTTTACATGCCAAATATCTAATCTCTAGGCCTTGTGGTTTCAGGGAAGAAGATTATTAAAGTTTTTCCTATATAAAGCCTATGTAAAACTAAGTGACCATCCGTGCCGTGTCAATTTTGACCCGGGGTCATAATTTGCACAATCTTGGTAGAGGTCCACTAGACAATGCTACATGCCAAATATCTAAGCTCAAGGCCTTGTCGTTTCAAAGTAGAAGATTTTTTAAAGTTTTTCCTATATAAGCCTATGCAAAACCAAGTGACCCCCCCTGGGCGGGGTCAATTTGACCCAGGTGTCATGATTTGAACAATTTTGCTAGAAGTCCACTAGACAATGCTACATGCCAAATATCTAAGCTCAAGGCCTTGTCGTTTCAGAGAAGATTTTTTAAAGTTTTCCCTATATAAGCCTATGTAAAACAAAGTGACCCCACGTGTGGGGTCAGTTTGAATCGGGGGTCATAATTTGAACAATCTTGGTAGAGGTCCACTAGACAATGCTACATGCCAAATATCTAAGCTAAAGGCCTTTTCGTTTCAAAGAAGCTAGATTTTTAAGTTTTTCCTATATAAAGCCTATGCAAAACTAAGTGGCCACCAGCGCGGGGTCAATTTTGACCCAAGTCATAATTTGAAGAATCGTGGAAGAGGTCCACTAGAAAATGCTACATGCCAAATATCTAAGCTCTAGGCCTTGTGGTTTCAGAGAAGATTTTTTAAGTTTTTCCTATTTGTTGCCATAGCAACCAGAGTTCTGCATGGAATGGAATTCTTTGAACAACATTGATAGAGCTTTATGCAATGAACATCCCTGCAAAGTTTCATCATCATTGGTCCAGTGGTTTCAGAGGAGATGTCGTTTGAAGGAAATGGTGGACGGACAGACAGGCGCATTGACGGATGCCAGACAGAATGCGATATGGCACTTTGTGCCAGGTGAGCTAAAAACGGACATGCTTAATGTAGTCATAAATTAATCAGCAGGACATATTTTATGTAGCCTTGAATTATTCAGCCGGACATGCTTCTTTTGGCTTCTTTTAGATTGTTTATAGTCCCGGCCGACCCTAGGATTTCTCCCCTGGTGAACGGTATCAAGTGGTTTCACCTCCTAGTCATTTCACCCCCTGTTGTAATATACTGATTAAGTATGTCTGAAATGTTCTATTGTTATATGGATTGATATGATTGCCAAAAGTGTTTTTCAATCACAGAGTAATCAAATATAACAGTAGAATATTTAGCACATAATGTAATCAGTACATCACTATGAAGAAATAAGATTTGATTAAAATAAATGTTTTGATTGTTTTAAGTATAAAACTTATAAACCAAATAGAATTTACTAACCATTAACATCCAAATGATATTTTATTTGATTGATTTAAGTATTGAACAGGATTCATTTTTATTCAAAACAATAAAAAAATTCATATTTATTTTGGGGGGTGAATCATCTAGGGTTTTGGGAGGTGAAATGACTAGGGGTGAAACGACTGGGGGGTGAAACCACTGGTATTCCTCGCACACCTATCTTTGTCTACTGGCATTTTACACCATTGTTGGCTAAATTAACATAATATTTGGACAAAACTGGCTGGGTATTGTAGTGGGGTAAAACAAAACTCCCTTACATTTCAAATTTTGTTAGGTACCAGTATGCATGGGAGTCATACTGGGGTCTTGGCAAGTTCACCAGGAATACCAGTGCTTTCAGAGAAGTTTTTGTGAAAAATCGCGTAGTCCAAAGGTGTTCGGACATGCTTAATGTAGGCAAGAATTAAACAACCGGATATGCTTAAAGTAGCCATGAAATAATCAACCAGAAATACGTCTACATCTATGTTTTACTGCTAACAATCGTTTACGATTATAACTAGCAGGCACTTTGTCAGGGAACAGTTGTTAAAAATAGAATATTTAGGTGCAAAACTACTTACTGCAGCCTTGAATCAAACAACCGGACATGCTTAATGTAGCCATTAATTAATCACAATCGGACATGCTTACTGTAGCCTTGAACTAAACAACAGGACATGAAAAACAGAAGGGCAGTTATATAATGACCCTGCTGTTCACCTTACCTGTTTACAATCAATATACAACTGTATATGATTTCTTTTGACCTACAAACCTTAAACTGGTTACTTTTTGGAATTCTTTGTCAGTTTATAGTATCCAAACTTATTGCAGGCTATACTCAAATTGAATATTTAATTCACCCTGATGAAGACTATTGTATAGTCGAAACGTCGGTATCATATTAAAAGTATATAAACCTGACCCGTCTTGTCTGTGTGTTCCACGTACCTTATTCTTTTTGTTTATCAAATTGAATATATTAAGTCGAATTAAATTTATCAGTACATCTAATGCTTTAGTCTCGAAGGCAGTCTAACGTATATTAAATCAATATGTGCTATAGGTTTGAGCACGTAATGCTTATAACTGCAATATTTCAGACATATTCAAACAGCCAAAAGCACATCTCAAAGAAAATGTCAAAGTCCAAAGAGTCACTATTCTATAATGCCCAAATTAAATCTTGTGCATCATTACTTCATGGTTATAATGTATGCCAAGTTTCTTTACAATCCCTTAACAAGAAGGCTTTGCTGGTCCTATTTCTCTCACCGAAGTTCCTCTGCAGCACATGGACACCTTACTGAGATGTCACATCTTTAGAGAGATTGTTCATTTTAACATGAATTATTTAAGTCACTTAAGGAAATAAAACTTAAGATAATCACTATTCTTGACCAATTTTGTAGAGGCATTTCTACGAAATTATTTTAAAACAGAATGAGGAGATTCTTTTTCTGTTTTCCATATAGCCATACTGAGAAAACTACCACTGTCCCCTTGTAACCATGCTTAATTCACATGGCTTGTAGATAGTCACCCTAGAAACATTTTTGTCTTGTAAAATCATTTTGAAATCTAGGTCATGTAAAACAAATTAACCCCTTGGTTAAGCTAGTTTTGACCCCTGAGGCGCAATATGTTTACAAACTTACAACAGGACCACAAGACAATGCTATGCAATGCTATACACCAAATATTAAAATTGTTTGACATTAATATTTTTAAAATCTATCCTATTACACATTGCAATGACCCCTTAGCGGACCAATTTTGACAGCAGGAGCACAGCGTCTTAGACGCAAAAAGGCTCATTGACTGGTCCATGTATATGGATAGAAAAAAGGTTTTCAAATAAAGGTCATTTTGATCTTGACCTACTGACCTCAAAAGCAATAGGGATTTTCTACCTGTCAAGTTTCAGAATCCAAGACCTAACAGATAAAAAATCCTTTGGTCTACAAATAAATAGACCAATGGGCCCGTAGAATGTGCAAAGCAACATATGCCCACTTCTTCAAAGTGGGGAATAATCAAGTACATGCTGTAAATATACATTTATGTCACCTGACAAAATGTACTGATCTATGTATCATGTATGGTTAGCATAGTATTGAATGATGCTATTCCATACAAATGTATTCATTCATTTTTAATATTAAGATGGTATGTTCTTCACTTAAATGAAGATGCCTTTGTCTACATATCCACATATTATTGTCCACAATGAACTTATGTTTAAACCTTGATCACACACAAATTCATGCTTTAGATAAAATTTTGGCCTATAGGAGCAGTGACTGAAATGATTGTAATACAGTCTAAGTACTCTAGTTTGCTCCACTGCATGAAAAGTCTGACAGGGACATCTTCCATCTCACTGCCCATGGCAGAAAGAAGTACCAAACACATTTGTGAACCTTGAAAGTGACTTCTCTTGGCTCATTTTTCACATGGTATAGGTAAAGAAACAAAAAATGAAATTCTACATTTAATGTCAGCATGATATATGCACAGCCATGACAAATCACTTTTGTGTTTCAATTCTTGTAGATTAACTGTCACTTGGTATTTTTAAAGAGTACAATAGATAAATAAAATGACGAAAAATATTGCACAAGTTAACAACCATGTAAATAACAAGAAACAACAATTTTTAAATGTTTTAAATTGTGAGATGAATTCACAGATCTATAAACTCACATTTAAATACAGAGATCCCTAGACCCATATTCAAGAAGATTATTAACAGCTCTAAAATGTCATTATTGTTCATCTGTCTATGGTCCCAAGGAGTTCATTCTATGCGGAGTTTACTGTATTATTTTCATTGCTGTTCTTCTAAAATCTTGTATCCCAAATTTTGGTGGGAAACTTTTTATACACACATTGGTTACATCGCATGATGGTACATGTATGTTTCCTGCAAAAACCTCAAATTAAATGACCAATGAATAAGGACTTAATCAGCTTGTGCGTAAACAGTGTATATTCAAGAAAGCTGTGATACAAGATTTTCTCACTACATTATTTTCAATTTTAAATTGAACAAAAAGCTCTTTCATTTGTTAAGTAGGAATTGTATCTTACTTTAGGTATATTTTCTAGCACTTACTAATATTAGCAAATCCATATAGAGGCATCAAGTGATTTAAAAAGTCCTAGAGTAGTTCTACGAGATTTTCTAAATAATTTTTTATTATTTAAATTTTGATAGGTGAATTGGCGTTCCTGAAAAGTTACTAAAACTTGGGATACAAAATTTTTAGAAGAACAACAATAGAATGTATTTTCCTTTTTTCTCCAGCGGGATGGGGCAGGGGCAGCATATTAAATGGCTCTGTTGTTCAGATAAGCTTACAATTATGGTAACAATAAATATAAACAATAGCTTAGAGATGCGAAAACTTGGGTTCAACTGCTTATCACAGTATCAGAATCAAACTTCATAATGAAATCTAACACACAAGGGTAAATTTGTTTTTCCATAAAGTTGAAACAATTTGAAGTTTACATTATGGTCACCTTGACCTTTGACACACTAACCCTAAAGTCAAAGTTACCAAATCACCATAAATTTAGATTAAGTGTCAATTAAGTTCTAAAGCCATAAGGGTGTTCAGAAAAAGGACACAAATTACTGTATCTTTAATCTTGTAACACATAACTTTGACCTAATGGCCCTACAAATATATGTTGTCACTTACTTATTATACGTAAATCATTCATTTATTTGACAAATAAGAACCTTTGGCTTAAATGCTCATGCACTCTTCAGGAAAAGATACTATGAGTTTAAAATCAAAGCTGTCTTGATCTTTGACCTATATATCAGAAATGAAACACATCCTTTTACAAGTTGATAAGAAATCAAATTTTGAGGTTAAAATGTTACTTGATTTAGAACACCCTGTTACCCTGACTGATTATGCAAATTATCACATTAAAACACCCGACTCAAGTTCCATTATTTGTCAAGGACTTCAAGGACATGGAACAGAGCTGACAAACATATGACGCAAATCAGACCTTGAAATGACCTTGGTGTAACATTTTTATTCTGCATGTAATCCTTTGGTCACAAAACACTTTACTAAAGTTTCAGGATATACAGTTGTACTTTCAAGCATATTATAATTACTGTATTTGAAGTACCATGAATTCCAATCTGAAAAAATCTAACACAACATGAAATACATTGAAGGAGGAAGTGTGGACAGGGACCACTCCATTGTCATCTTTGCCTATCAGGAAGGAGGGGAAGAGGGGCTTCTTAGATTAGTAAACAGAATCAAATCACTTTAACCCTTATAACATCAAATGAGGAAAACATGTGCTACCAAGTATTATAGAATACATGTACTAGTTCACATTCACAAATACATACAATATAGAAAGAAACTACATGTCTCTCTTGTACATGTATCATTGTAAAGCCTGCAGTGATATACAAATAATCTAAAAATACATTAACAATTCAATGCAATTCAATGTAAACTATCACATTTTAAAGACTGAATTAATATCAGTGCATTGAAAAATTAAGTAAACAATAATGCAATGTATGCAGCTGGGAACGCATGTCAGATGAGACATAACTTCTGATTAATGTCAAGGCAGAGTGAATAAAATGTGTTGTCAAACAACCATAAGTGTCACTATATCATTTTCTACTTGGTTGCTATAGTAATATGCTTTATGATAAAGACTTGATAGAATGATTTTCATGCATATTTGTGAATGCCATTTCCAATAAACATCATTTTAAATGTTTATGTCTAGTTGAAATTTGGTGAGAACTGGTTATTTTTTTTAATTTGCCCACTAATAATTAATGCTCAACTGGACCCATTTTCCCAGTCAGTCACAATTATCATTTTCTACTTGGGATATAATATGGTTTTAAAATGTATTACTTTTTGCAATAGTATATGCATCCATAATTCAATGCTACTACCACTGCACTAAATTTTCACTTTACATTCCTGATTAGCCATTTCTATTTGTTTTCCAAGACCAGAGCTGTGATAACAGCACTATACATTGTATTATACAGAGGAAACAAAATTCAACAACAATACATACCTATATATCAACTCAAAACCATTTTTTCTGGGACTTGCATGCTAGCTGTGATTTTGGTGACATTTCTGTCACTGGAGTAATAGAATCTTTGAAAGTCAATGTACATAATTTAAAAATAAATCACAGAACTGACTTAAAAAATATGAAAATGTTCTGCTGGTATCATTATGAAAGAGAAAACAAAACATTCACTGTAATATAATAACTATTACAACATGGCAAAACAAACCCTGACAACATGTCTTTACAAAACATACAAAGATTACAATGTACTACATGTATATCATATCATATGCGTACTTCAAATTTTCCTGTTTCAGACATTTCAAAACTAGTTGATAAAAAGGAACAGTTTACAAAACTATAGAATATAGTGACTGATATGTCTACTGTACTGCAAATCAGAAACATACATTTGTATGTTCAAAGTTTCAAATAATTGTAAAAAGTAAATAAAGAGCTATAACTCCTTGGACAATCACTGACCTGGATCATGGTGATAATATGCATGCCCATCTCCTCTTGATAAAAGAGCAGTCTATGAGGTTTCACTGAAGTCAAATTAGTAGTTCTGAGAAAAAGCCCGCACAAGAATGCACAAAAGTGCTTTATACTATATGTACATCTTGTGAAAGGGGCATAATTCAGTTTTAAAAAATTTAATGAACAAGAACATGCTTGCTATATGCACATCTTTTCTTGTAAGGAAAGCTTCCATGATAGATTTACTGATTTCCACTGCTAAGAAGGAAAGTAATCAAAGGGCAATAACTCCACGAAAATTAATTGAACTTGAACATGATGACAATATACCCATCTCCTATTGATAGTGAAGCAGTCTATGAAGTTTTATTGAATTCAAGTGAGCGGATCCGGAGACATCCCCCGGACAAGAATGCACGGAAGTGCTATATATATCATATATGAACAGAACATGCTTGCAGTGTGAGCATCTCCTTTTGTAAAGAAAGCTTCCCTCCCAGAAAGATTTAAAAAAGCATTGGTCCCTTTTAAAATATTGGGCAGCAACACAGTAGTATATATAGAGATCTATCTACAGCACATGATCAGGCTATAATGGTTCTTATCAGGTATAAAAACCTTGATGTGATTATAAAACTGTAAGATTGATGACATTCCCTAACCAAAATCGACATGGTACAATGTTGTCCCTTAATCTGAAATGGTAACCCTAGTTTTTGACCTTGTGACCTAGATAGAGTTTCAAAATTGATTTTCTATGCTCAGGCTAGCTAACAAAACAGATACAAAAATGTACAGGGGTAAACATAAAAAAGCGTCTTCACAATGTAATATTATCTAAACCATCATGGCCAAAGCAACAAGAAAGTCTCCTATTGGTACAATGTAAAAACAAGAACAAAACTATAAATTTCAAGAGATCTGCATCTTCCTCAAAAACAAAAACAAGAGGTTCAAAACAGCCAGTATCACTCTGCTGGTCTCACTGGACTGTTTTGAGTAAGTTTTGTGAACATATTTTGCAATGTTATCAAGGAAAGGCTAACAGAGTTCACTGTGACCTTGACTCACTGACCCCAAAAATGAGGAGGGGTCATCTACTCAGTAAGACATTTGAAGACTGTGGGTGATGTAGATCTCAAGTTACTGAATGGAAAATATTTTCAAAGTTAGGGTCACTGTAACCTTGACCTTTGAACCACTGACCACAAAAATGATAGGGATCATCTACTTAGCAATACCAATAATCCTATGAAGTTTGAGGACTGTGGATCAAACAGATCTCAAAATATTGAGCAGAGATTTTTAAAATTGGGGTAAATGTTACCTTGACCTTTGACCTACTAAACCCAAAATCAATAGGGATCATCTACATGTTACAGGGAACCTTCTGAGCAAGTTTGATGAAAGTTGAATAAAAACTGTGATCTGTTAACATTATCAAAGAAAATTTAACGGAGGTCACTGTAACCTTGAATTTTGATCCACTGACCCCAAAAACAAAAAGTATCATCTACATGTTGCATGGAACCTTCTGAGCAAGTTGGATGAAAGTTGAATGAAAACTGTGGCCTGTAAACATTATAAAGGAAGATCTAAAGGAAGTCACTGTGACCTTGACCTTTGACCAACTGATCGAAAAATGAATAGAAATCATCTACATGTAACAGGGAACCTTTTGAGCAAGTTTGATGAAAGTTGAAAGAAAACTGTGACCTGTAGAGCATTATCAAAGAAACCCTATGGGACGTCACTGTGACCTTGACCTTTGACCCCAAAAACAATAGGGACCATCTACATGTTGCAGGGATCCTTATCAGCAAGTTTGATGAAAGCTGAATGAAAACTGTGACCTGTAGAGTGTTATCACTCACGGACAAACCACCATGGCATAAGCTCTGCTAGACTTCGTCCAGTAGAGCTTAAAATCAAAATTAGCACAAGAATAAACAAAACAAAAAACTCAAATGCATATCAAGGCATGAAAAAACAGAAATGCACTTTATCATGAGAATGAAATTTAAAACCCTTCGTAAGAGAAACATGAACACCTTCACTGCAACAACTTGTAAAATCAACAAACAAAAGAATGGAGTATTACATTGTTATACAATGCCCCCTTCAGCTATCTGATTGGTCCAAAAATAACTTTAAGCCACAATACAGGCTGAAGTCTTACACCTAAAACACTGTCAAAAGTTTGGCAAAGAACTTCCCTTAGCAATGTGTGGCTCTTCTAAAGTATGCAAGTTATTAGCACCTTTGCAAGTCTTGTTCAAGTCAAGTAATACTCTACACTGTGCTATCAACCAGGACAGTGGAGTAGAGAACTGACAGAAAAATTCTATACATAAACCATTCAAGTATATGTGTATATAGGTCTGTGGTATAAACAAACATAAAACTTAATAAATGCATATCAATCAATCCTACCATATTGAGAAATATCTTTATTCAAACACTGTCGGTAGGAATATGAAAGCCCTCTACTGCCATTATTGGAAACTTTGTTTAAGACAATTTGGAGTCTGACTGTGCAAAACCCAACATTTTTTATTTCATAGCCATTTCTATCATAATGCAGGCGCGTAGGACAAAAAATAATTTTGGGGGGGGGAGGGGGGGGGGTGAGGGGGGTTCCCCCCCCCCCATTTTTTTTTTTTTTTTTTTTATTAAAAAAATATCTTTCCCCCATCATATTATTATTGTATTAAATCATTAATGTGTTTGAATTACTAAAAAAAAATCAAAAAAAAACCCCCCCCCCCCCCCCACTACCCAAAAAAAAAAAATAACCCCCCCCCCCCCCCCCCCCCCCCCCCCCCCATGTTACACATTTGTTGTTACAAGCACTGATTCAGAAATGATACTCAGTCTGTCTGTAATGGCTAAACAAACAGTATGATTAGGATCCATACTAAAGCCTAACATTGGTTTTTGCACAGCTGGATTCGTACACCACCATGGTAACTCATGTGCACTTTCATACTGAACATCTTCACAACTTTGACCTTTTGTGCTTCATTTTAATCACAATAAATAACAATAATAATATGTTAACAATAGATGTTTGTAAAACACATATGCCACCCTCACCGCCATCTGCCAAGTAACTGCATGGATAGAAATTGCTGATGATCTAAATACCTGGGAGATCAATAAGGGTCATCACAGTTTCATAAACAATAATCCTAAGAAGTATTATGACATTAGGCCAATGGGTTGTTGATAAATTAAGCGGAAACAGTTTTTAGACCCAACGTCACTTGAACTTTGTCCTTTGACCCCGTGATCCCAAAATCACTCTACATAAACTATAATCCTGGCAAGTTTGAAGACTTTATGTCAAAGTATTGTCAAGTTATTGAGCAGCAACGTTTTTTCAAATAAAAGGTCACTGTGACCTTGACCTTGGACCCGTTGACCTTAAAATGATTATGGTTCACCTACTCACTGTCCATGACCAATGTCCCTACCTAATTTGAGACCTCTAAGTCAAAGCCTTCTCAAGATAATGAGTTGATGCCGTTTTTAAAAGCCAGGTCACTGTGACCTTGACCTTTCAGCCAGTGACCTCAAAATTAAATTGAACAGGTTCATCTACTGCCATAACCAATATCCCTACCAAGTTTGAGACTTCTAGAACAAAGCCTTCCCAAGTTATTGAGCAGATACTGTTTTCCCAATGCAAAGAAACTGTGACCTTGACCATTCATCTACTGTCCACGACCAATGTCCCTACCCGGTTTGAAACACTAAGGTCAAAGCATTCTCAAGTTATTGGTCAGAAACCAAATATTAACTGACCTAATGACCAACAGCTGCAAAGCAATATACCCCAACTTCTCTGAAGGAGGGCATAATTATGTATAAATACTAAGATAACAATAAAGTTGAAATCAAACGAATTGTGAGACAAATCTACATGACTGACTGATGTACCTGTGCAAAGCATATATTACTCGCATAAGTACGTAACTGTGAACAAAGTTTGTATTACACTAAAGATGATGCGACTAGAAGGCAACAGAAGAAAACAAAAATTTGCATTTATTTTAAAAAGTTTGTCTAGCTGATATATCATAACCAATCAATGGATCAGCTGAAGCATGAAGTAACTGTACTATACTTTAAATATTAATAGAAGCTCTCAGGTAAAACCATAATACCAACAGATTCCATTTATATCCAATCAAACAAGCTAAAACGCATGGAATGTATATACATTGATGGAATGTTTCTATATTAAGTCTAACGTGTTACACTAGCAATGGTCGTAAAATACATCTATTTGGTAGAAAGACTGCAAATCTGAAATAAATTGTAAGTACATAAACAGATGATTCTACTTGTTACTCAGCTGGTTTGAGGGCTATTTGCAGTAAGAGACAGTTATCCACAAGAAGTGGGGAGTTTGGCTGACATAACTCTGCCAATGAGACTTTCTTGTCCAACTCTGTATCAATCATGTAGCGTGTTTTTGAGAAATTTTTCTTACCACATACTGAATACAGTATTTCATCCCTGCTAACTAGAGACAGTAAATACTCCATGGGGCGGGGTTGGTCAAGGATTAAGTTTGAATACAGGACAACACGAAAATCATCTGACGTGCTTGAGATTCCTTTAGGATAGACCTTCAGTTCCCAGTCCCATGTCTGAGACGGGTATGAAGATGACCTTGTTGTGAATCTTATTCCCTTCTCTTCCCCCTTAAGATAGGCAGAATAATTTGCAATAACAAATCTACAATCCCACCTAAGGTCACTATAGTTACGCAACAGAAAACTCTGACCATTGAATTCCTTCAGGCTGCCCCTCATTGAGAGAGGCAGGGCATGGTATTTGTAAGCTAACATAAAATACTTGTGTACATGTGTAGAATACTTCTTTGCAACTTCGCTGTTTTCAACTTCATGGATCTGCTCTGCTGTCATCATTGGAAACCTAACGTACGGCAAAACATCTTTCAAGTTTTCTTCAAACAGATGCACCCTCTTGGTTGTTGATGTTGCAGACAACCATTTCACAACAGCATTCCAAAGGTAAAACTCATCCTTGACCTTTAGATCAGAGCTGTCTAAAAACTCAATCAGCTGATCTTTCTCTAGACTTATCCACTCTCTTTCCCACTCGATTGAACCTTTACAAAATAAAACAGTTTCTAAACAGTGTATTGTTTGATATTTGATACTGATCAAATAAATTCTATGGTTTAAAACAATTGGGGGAAAAAAATTCAATGAATTATCTCCCCTATCATATAAGTCTAAAGTAAACATAACCTGCAACTTGTTTTTGTAAAATTGTGTTAATTAAAATTTCAAGTATGTCAAAATTTAGACACTTAGGTGTAAACTCATCAATATAGCATGTACATGTATACATGTAGTTCAAAGCATTCCAAACTTAAATTGACTGGAAACTATTTTTTATCAGCCCCTACCTTGACCCAGATAGCCCAAAATTCAATACAATGCAATCCACCTACATGTACACAGTAAGGATATTTCAATATTTTGTTCCTTGCTCGAGTTAATGAGTTGATTTTTTTTCTATTTTCAGTCATAGTGACATTGACTTTGACCTATAAAGAAAAAGACAACTTAAGTGTTTTGAAACTGTTGCATCATAATTTTATATATATTTACTGTAAGTTAACTAAACAGCAAAACAATGTACCTATTATTTCATCCATTTTCTCTGCCATTGCCTTGATACATGAGTGTACTAAACGCCTATGGTAACACTTGGTAGCATATTGGAACCATACGTAGAATACATCCTTCAGCTGTAGTTTTGGAATGATGTGAGCACAGGCAAAATTTATACACACATTCTGTAGGTCTGCGACGTTATATTTGTCTGCCAATACAAGGATGGGCAGGGAGTTTTCAAGGTTCAATTTGATGTTACAGCTGTATAGAAACTTCAGAAAGCGTGGAAATACACCAACACACATCTGTTCTTCTACAAGCTCTAGTTCCTGCAAGACAGTAAAGAAATTACAACTGGATACCGGCAATTTGAAAAAAATAAAAGATAAACTATTAATTTAATAGAATACTGTGAAGTCCTTTAAGACTGTACATGTATATGTTTTTTGGCAACTCAGTTAACTAAATTACAACATAACTGCATTTCATGCCCCAATTTTTTAACACATTTATCATTTCATATGGACGTTATATTAACTGTTTTGTGGTAGGCCAAAGATCAGATGTCTAATCTTATCTGAATTAATGCATTAGGGGCACCTTGGGTCTACAATACGGTATCTGTTTAAGTTCTGATATAAAAACATGCTGTATATACATGCTAACACTCAAGATCAACTCCAAATGCATACTTACAATGTAGCTGTAGGGTATCCATTCATTCAAAAATCTACTTACTTTTTTCCCTGTCTCTGTCCAATCTCCAGTCAGCATTCTTTCGAAAACATCACTTGCCCGCACAAGTATTATCTTATGCGCATAAAACTTCCTTCCTCCAACAACCAAGGTAATATCACTCAACTTATCATTATTACAAAAGCTGGTTTGTTCTTGCAACATTAGCCTTTCATTTCCAAAGCAGTTGATACCTTCAGGGCTGTTCAGTGCTTGATTCAGATATGCTGCAGATGAAGCATAATTTTCTTGGGAGCTTGGTGTGGAATGGGCTGAACCCGGAGCACTAGAGTCATTCTGCGGGCTGAGAACCTCTGGCAATGACAATGGAGGAAGCCTTGGGGGAGAAGCCATTTTATTTGGAAATTGCTCCCTGAAAGTCAAAATACGGTAAGTTTAAATACAATGTACATGTATGTAGCTAACTAGTACCTTTTCAATCAGACAGTTATCTATGTCGATAGAACATTAATGTATATTTAGATGAACCTGATAATGTATTCTCAATTTTCCATCAGACAGAGGTATCATTCTTGGTTATTTTTTCGTATCTATAACATTATCCTTGACTCATACATTTCAAGAAAATTCCACTGAAAATCATTGAAGTATTATAAAAAATGACAAAACAAGCAATTTAGTAGATAATCATGATAACATCCTATTACCCTCGATGAACACAATATTTTTGTATATTTCAATAAAGCATGACTAAATTTTTTAACACATGGAAGAAAATGGGGTCACAAAAATATTACAATATAATAACATCTTGACCTTGACCCTACGCCCTGAACCCCCCTAGATTAGGTCAAATTACTTGAAAATCCTGATATCTAAAAAAAACCTCTTCATTTAAGTGCTGTGCTTATCCATAACATGTCTAAATAGGAGTCAAATAAAAAATAGCCAAGAAAAAGATCATTCTGGAGGGTTTTTTTAAAATGGCTGAAAAAAAGTATATTATATGAAGAAGGGAATCAGGCAAAAATTCTGCCCCAAAGAACTTGAAACAAGGGCTCCGTTTAAATGTATTATTGCTATCTATCTTGTTATACTGCCTCACTGTTATACTGCAGTTTTTACAGTTAAGAGAATCAAGATTGTTAAAACTGTTAAAAATAGTAAAAGAATAGTAAAAGAATAAAAGGTTTAAAAACAACTATACAATTAATAATTGAGTTAGGCCACTGCCTGCTTGAATGGTTCAAGATCAGGCAGGATCACAGTACCCATGCTGGTAATTCGATGCATCCACGGTAATTTTCCAGGTTGGTATGGGGGAGAGTACTTAAAGAAGTCTGAGTTTGCAAGGGTTTGGTGGAGACTAAAGGGGTACATATGTCTTGTTAACCTGTTTGGGACTTCTAGGTAACTTAGCAGTGAGATTGCTACAAGATTGTAGTATATTTTGTAAAACATAACCAATTTGGAGGCTTGACGCCTGTTCTCAAGGGTGCTCCATCCAAGGGTGTTCTGCAGGTCTGTCACACTGGCATCTCTGGAATAATCATTTTTATACCCATCTGATTGTGCGTCTCTGGACCATCTCCAGCTTGTGAATGTTAACCTGGGTGTGTGGTGACCATACAGATGATGCATACTCTAGTTGTGGTCTGACTAATGTTTTCTAAGAGAGTAATTTGATATTTTCATGTTTTGTTTTGATGTTACATTTGAGACCCATTGACCTATATTCCTCAGAGAAAATATAGCACAAGTTCTTGCGAAAGGCCTGAGTTGCTATATTCTAGAAGAGACCTAGATATGTCTCTGATTCTAGGGAAGTAGCTACAATAATCCGAGAAATTGCTTGAATTAAAATCTAATAGTCTTCTTTTTCTTGTTATTTAATACTACACTCCTTCACTATGAAGATTATGTGTAGGCGCTGGTTAAAAACAATGAGTTCTAGGTGTTTATTTACATATTTGGTATGCTTTTTCTGAAGCATGTGACAAGGATAAAATCAAAACAGGGACAGGATTACCACTGTGTAGATGTTCCTATATGTCTGTAGTTGTATGTGTTACTGTGTCTTGTTCTGGAGTCATTTGGGGCAAGGTCTGTAAAATACTATTTGAAAGACTTTGTTTGGGATTAAAAGATTATTTTCTGGATATATACTGACAACATGGAGAATAATTTTATAAAGCATAATTAATCTTGCTTTTGTTCTCCTTATTTCAAGGGATGGCCAGTTGCATGGACTAATACTCAAAAGATCGAATTTAAAGTCCTTTGAGGCACTGTTGTTAAAGGGACTACTATTAATGTATGTAAGGAGTGACACAGATCAAATGATTGAAACTACTGGCTCGAGACCATTTTCCGACAAAAAAAATTGAAGTTTTCTGTATATTTAAAAAAAACTTGTCTTGTAAACAAGGTCATCTACACATTTATAAACGTATGTCTATCCCCTTTTCATTGATGTTAACAAGACCAGTGTCTTTTGTGCAAGCGTACCAAAATTGGGGCTCTGAAGGGATATAGATATTTGACTTTAAAAAAGTGAATTGATAATAGTTTAAATGAAAAATAAGCATTTCAGAGGAGTTTTAGAAAGTTGTCTCTTTTTTCTGGTGCCAAGCGGGAAAACTGCCATTTATATTGGGCACACTTTGCGGTTGTCTCCCGTGCATGTGCAAATCCCCAAAATGTTGACATGTAAACAAATTCAATGACAGAGGTAAATGTAAAATTTCTTTAATGTACTTATATTTAGAAAATAAAATTTAGTTTGCTGCTGTTTAGATAATAGTGTTCGGAACTATATGGTACTCCTATTTAGATGCAAAAGCTATTGAATTGATGACAGGTAGACTGAAACTGGTATGATTCGGATACTGGTCTCATACCAGAACCTGACCAGAAACATGGTACAGTTGGCCAATAAAATATGGCCATTTCAAATGGCATTTGGTAACCCCATAGCCGGGCCTAAATAAAAAGTGATTGCTATTTACAAAAATTGTCAAGAGTTATCGTAAAATATTTTTGAAAAGTGTCCGGTTGCACGACTCTAGCCAGTATATATGCAAGTAGTCAATAATGTATCTCCATACGATACGGGGGTATACTTATTTATTATTCGCCTTTTAAGTTTCTTGACTCACCTAAATAACTGAAACACTGGTTTTAAACATGGTTTCGTAAAATAACAAAATATGTGTGACATATGGCGGGTAAATATCAAAGGGGCATAACTGTGTAATATGACAAGGATAAAATCTGTCAAATTCCGTCACACAGTCCAAACTCCCCGCAATGGTTACTCCCCCTTACAATCCACATATTTATTTGAGAGCGGAGCTTACTTAATCAAATTGGAGCTAAGATAAGATAAAATTAATTGCTTGTTGGCAAGACTTTAGTCGTTCGGATGCGAAAAATTACGCACTCGTGATTTAATTACTACGCATCCGAACTCCTGCCTGTATTTAATTCAGCGACAAATTATAGGGAGATATTGATTATTTCTTAAGTAGACCATTCATAAAAAATATTTTCTTACTGACAAGTCTTGTGACACTGTTACCTTATTTAAAATATTTCAGAGTATTGTTTTTACATGTGATGTTTTAAATGCAATGGTCAATGGAATTCAACCCTGATAAGTGTGAGGTGTTGCGGATAACTAGAAAAAGGAACCCTACCATCTTCCCATACATCCTGCATGACACTGAATTAAAAAGCACCGATGCCGCTAAGTATCTTGGGGTAACCATCTCTAAAGATCTGAATTGGTCAGCCCATATAAATAATGTAACATCTAAAGCAAAAAACACTCTCCGCTTCATCAGAAGAAATGTCAAAACAAACAATAAGGAAATCAAAATAAAGGCTTATAACACCTATGTCCGCCCTCAACTTGAATATTGTTCAACTGTTTGGCATCCATGGCAAAAGTCCCTTACTAGCAAAATTGAAATGATAAATAGATCAGCTGCACGCTATGTCTGTAATAACTATGACTATACAAGCAGTGTTTCCCAAATGATTAACACCTTAAATTGGCAAACCTTAGAACAACGTCGTCTACACACCTCCCTTCTTGTTTTCTATAAAATCAAAAACAATCTAGTCCATGTAGACCACCAGCACCTCACCCCTACCAGGAACCTGAACTACCTTATTCCACAGTGACGTACACAATATCACTTAAATTCTTTTTTTTCCTAGAACAATTCGCCTATGGAACACCCTCCCAAGCCATGTACAGTCCAGCCCCAACCTTAGTCTATTTGCTGGGCGGCTGGCCACTGTACACTTAAATTAAGCTTTCTATCTTGTTTTTAATCTTAGCACTGTAGACTTTTTATTCTTTTAACATTGCACTTCGTGAGATCTATCTCACTTTTAACAACTGTCACACGACCTGCGCCTCCGTATCATAATCAGTATTGATTGTCTGTATTATGTACATGTAGATGTAGATGCAGCATAGTTGTACTGTCTACTATACTGTAGACACTTGATGTGCTAGTAAATGTAGACTACTAGTATTTAATGTATTGTATCAGGAATGAATTAAAATTAGACTTGTTTGCCTATTATCAACCGACCCGATTTTTTTGGCACCGACTCAAAAAAATATGTGAAAATGCTGATTGAATATTTGTTATTGTTTTTGTCAGGTCAGTTGTCTTTCTACGATTTAATCTTTGCAGTATTTTTCGAGCTCGCTTTTTACCAGAAGTTGACAGCTTTTTAAATACCACTGAAATGACCAGTAGAATGTATAACATTTTTTGAATTGAGAAATTTACTCTGTAAGGCATCTTTACATTGGATGAATTAATACCGATTTATATAAAAGGTCAATAAAATGCTCTTGCGCTTTCAGCCTTTCTTGAATGGTTTTTATACATTTAGTACGAAAATAGTTCATAACTATCAACATATATTGTAATATGAAGTTGATAATAATAGTTACAGAAGTTCCGTATCTCTAGAATATCCTATGAGTATTGGCTACGGTTACGGAAGTTTATAAAGGCATGTTTGATCCGGAACTGTACAGTCAACTCAAAAGATACGACCCGCAGATCAACCGACTGTTATAATATTCCGTTTATGTTATGGAAGCGTCAAGAAAACTCGTGGTAATAAAGCATTAAAAAGGCTTGCAATCATTATGCAACTTTATAATTGATTTTATGTTTAAGATACCATAATTGGATATTTTAATCAGAAAATAGTTTTTAAAATACGATTTAATTCAAAATATAACTCATCATGACGCTCACAGGGTGAGAAAATGTGTGCACCCTGATCGGGACGCGAACCTAGGGCCCTTAGCTTACAGGGTTGTAAGAGCAAATGCTCTCCCAATTGAGAAGACCGACCGTTTACACATTTTCTCTCCAATTGTGATTAAATCCGTACCATGACATGTGCACCAGGAAAACAAACTTAATCCTGGTTTTCTTATCAAGTATAAAAAAAAATGTATTTCATGTACTCGAAATCTTGACAATTCTTCGATCACTGATCGAGAAAGTCTTATTATTCTTCACTCATAAGTAACATTAGCTTGTGGGTAATAATTAGTTTTCATTATACTCTTCTGACTTAGTAAGATGTGTTTACGAGAGAAACCTCGCCACATTATCATCTACTTTAGTTTAATCATATTTTATTATATTTGTCACAACTCAATATATACAGAACACATATACAAAGTTGAATCAGCGTATTAGTACATGTTTATACAATAATATTTACTGAACAAATCTATAAAGTATAATACAAAAGAACATAACTATATGGTTTACGGTTTTCTTATGTATACTATAATTTTTAAGACAATATAAAAGGGTTGGGCCACAAGTTTTTACAACATTAGAGATCGGCCCGCCCCTTTCATATACTTTCATCATTCGTGGCGCGCACCTATCCCCAAACGTGACCTAAAAAGCAAACTGACGGCAACAAAAGCAGTCTTATTTTACGGCTGTAGCAATGTAGATTTAGTTTACAAATTTTATCATATCGTTTAACAAGTGCTATATGACTTTAGTCTTTGCCCATGAGTGATGAAGGCAATGAATTTGTGGGCGATGAATTCCATGCCGACTGACACTGATTAAAGTGCGTTACCCTCTGGATTTCTGTATTGAATATACATGCAAACGAACTGAAACTTGGCAGGAATGTTTGTATTCGATTCATGCATTGGACGGAACTATGAAAACCGTCATGTTTCTTATAAATGAAATAAGTTATGATGGAGAGTAGTACAATGCCTCGTCACGTACCAAGATTCTGGATATGTTCTTTAGAAGTATACTTCGATGGTTATTTCGAACCGCCATGAAAATTGTCGACATTTCAAAAACAAATATTTTACAGCTATTCTTGTTCTGCATTCTCCAATTTTTATGTCTGTCTGGTGACTTGATATTAGCTTTCATTTGTTCATCTGACCAGTACTGAAGCATGGGAGTCAATTTCAACGGATCGCAAAAACTTCAGTATACAAGTATGCTATTGATTGTGTACTGAGTAAAGAATATCTTCAAAGATACTGTATTGCTATCGATAAGCGGCAGTCACATTTTTATGCTCGATTCATGATCTGTCACAGCCAATCAGAACATTACGATTTCTCAACAATCAATCATTTCACCAGCAATATGTTTATGGACCGGTCTAACAAAAATCACTGTAAGTGTTATTGGCCCTGTGACTTTGTTTCTGGCCCTGGCCTATGCACTGTGTATACCAGTATGTCCCCTTAATGAACATTATGCCAATATATTGTATATACCAGTAAGTCCCCTTTTTGATAATGAACCTTATTTTCAATGAGTCATATATAGCATGTAATACCATGTATGAACATTCCGTAATATTACTGTAATAAGGCTTACATTAATGCAAATTTGACAGGTTAATTAGTTTTATAAAAATTCCTTCAGGCTTAAATCTGCCAATATGCTAGTGAGTGAGTGTATGAGAGTGGATGCGTCAGTTTGCGAGTGAGTGAGTGAGTGATTGAGTGAGTGAGTGAGTGAGTGAGTGGGTCGGTGGGTCGGTGGTTGGGTGGATGCGTCGGTTTGTGAGTAAGTGGGTGGGTGGATGCGTCGGTTTGTGAGTGAGTGAGTGAGTGAGTGATTGGGTGGGTGGTTGGGTGAGTGAGTGAGTGAGTGAGTGAGTGGGTGGGTTGCTGGGTGAGTGGGTGATTGAGTGAGTGAGTAAGTGAGTGAGTGAGTGAGTGAGTGAGTGAGTGAGTGACTGTGTGAGTGGTGAGTGAGTGAGTGAGTGCCTCATATATCTTGATACTGCTCTGTTTAACGCGATATACAACATATCAAAGCAAATGATGTTTCTAGTAGAGTAATGCGTACTCTCTGCACAATCTACTTCAAATATTAATATGAACCTTGTCAAACGTTATTAACACTTTACAATAAATGTTTAGAAGTTTTATACACAACTTTCGTATTTGGGGTTCCCATTCAGCAGTATTATGTCGGACGTAACAAGTTGTAACAGATATTTCTTACGTTACGTTACGCTTGTTTCGGCAGTCATTTTACCCTTGTACCAAACAAAGTTTGTTGGTTTATTGAAGCTATTTCTATAACTTAATGCTAATTAGTGATAAAAAAAATAATTTTATGCTAACTAATGAATACTGTGTTATATCAGTGAAATATAGAGTGGATATAGAATATATCTCATCTCAAAGTGATACAATTTTCACATATTAACTTGCGCTTCGCGCTCGTGAAAATATTGCAATGCTATCACTTCTCGGTGAGATTCCATATCCACTCAAAACAAACAAATATCCTCTATGTATTGTAAGACAAAATATAAAAATACAATTGCATGATTTCCGTGAAAATCTGAACGGCAAAGGCAATGTCTCACTTTCACGAGCTTACATATGTCTTGTCTGTCTGTCTGTCTATGTTTTGCGATTTTAGATGACAGTTGAAAGTTTTACACAAGTGTTGTCAATAAGTTATTAAAAAGCATTATTTCTCCGAATTTTACTAGATCCAATCAATATCTCGATATCTACAAACATAACAAAATAAAATCATTTCGTAATGCTCAACGTGGTTATAGTATTTCACGTCGAATTACACCGTCGTATATCAGTGACGTCACATAACAACGACGTTGCGTAACAACGAGGTTTTCAAGTAACAGTAGTTTTGATTTAGAACACTGTAGGATAATGGGTGACAAGTCATACATCAAATTTCCAACGTAAAACAGAAATATGACTGAAACAGTGAATCGATTCGCGAAAGCGTTTCACAGGCTGATAATGTCACTAAAATTTGAACCAGGTGATTGTGATATTTGTCGCCAAAAAGACGTCAAAGTAAGAACACTTTTGTGTAACAAACATTACTACTGTATGATGTGCGCAGAGTTTGTACCAAGATTTCTCTCCGGAGATATTAGCTGCCAGGTGAATATTTTGTCTACCCTTATTTTAAAGTAAAGTGGATTATGTGTAAGCTAATTCAGTTTGTATTATAAAATTTACATAATTTTTAGTATGAAAGTCTCGTCTAATATCTATATGACCTAAACACAAGGCTCAGTATGCTCCAGCCAACATGATGAAGTCACTGTAAGCGGCAGTCACAGTACGGGTTTAAGATTATTTTCGTAGTTCATGGCCCACCAGCGCATGTGGCACTAAAACACAGCACACAATCAATTATATGAAAAAGTCAAAAAGCCCAACAACAGTATGTACTAGGCACAATATGAGATAAAAAATAAATAATAAGTTTATTCTATTTCACACTTCTATGTGTTTTCCAAAGAATATTGAGAGATTTAGCAATATTTTTTCATCATGTCTGTTAATCATGCATGGCTGAAACTTTACATAATGTTGTTTGGATGTTTAAAACAAATGTATTTTTTTCTAAAGCTATTGAAGTATGAACAGTCGAAAAGGTAATCGGAATTCATCACCTGTGTACTATTACATAGGTAACAAACTCAAATTCCTGTTAAGATAAAAAAAACTTTCATTTTCCTCATAGCTCATACATAACATAACATAACATAATTATAAAGTTTATTTAGCATAAAATATACACACACCTCTGAATAGTGAAAATCACAATTTCAGTATTGAAACATTTCAAAGAAGAACATATATTATAGTATTAAGTTTGGATCGCCATGTTCTCATTTCGGCGTTTAGTTAATCAATTTACATACATGTAAATTTACGTCTGCTGTAGTTAATATTGCTTTAGAAAATGTTCGTTCCGCGGCATTCATTCATTCTTGCATTCATTTTGCATTCTTTTTCTCTAAGCATTCATTCATTCATTCAATCATTCATTCATTCATTCATTCATTCATTCATTCATTCATTCATTCATTCATTCATTCATTCATTCATGCATCCAATCGTTTGTTATATTTTATGTAAATGTTATTTCTTTTTAGAAGAAAGTCAAATGTTCTGTACTTCACTTAATGTGTTTACCGTCTGTAAATAAAGATTTTTTTATTATTATTATTATTATTATTATTATTATTATTATTATGAGTCATGTAGATCTCTACATGTTTATTTTAAGTCTAAATCAGGTATTTGCTGGAATTATTTAACTTCTGAAAAAGCTGTTAATTTGACTAAACTGAAACCCGGAGCACTGTACATATTTGTCCGACTATTAACTTCACATGCATTTTAGAAATGTCCCGTAGAGAAAACACAAGTGCACAAGAAGAGAGAGGACTGTTTCCCAGCAACACGGACAAATCGCAGGACTAGACGGGGCAAACTGTTACCTGCGTCAAAGTTCGAGAAACTCATGGATTTTGATGGTATGTAAAATCATTTTTTTATAATAATCCTTAATGTCTTGCAATAAATAACCGAAACACTTTTATTAGAAGCTGTCAGATAATTAGGTATCATACCATTCAAATGGCGGTAAAAGTTTTAACTAAACAAAATATCGAGGGTTCACCACAAAACTGTTGTAAGTGCTTCTTTGTTTTATATAAGTTACGACCGTTTTGCGGTCAACCCTCGATATGTATTTTCAACTTCGTGCTATCCGTTATTCTTTTCATGCATCCGAAATTGATTTCCTTTCTACATTGCAACACTATCTTGAAGACGCATTGATTTATATGTGTTAAATGTAACAGATTCAGAGGATGATGACGATCTTGAAGGCAATAACGAAGAGTGGGACAAACTTCTTGAATCACTCACCAAACCCGCTACCCCTGTCAAGTCTCCGCTTCTTCAGGAAGAGCCAGTCAAGTCTTACCCAAGGCTTATTCCAAGAAAACCATCATTTCTGCACCTCACCTTGCCGTCTGCTCATGATGACATCACAGAAAAGTCTGAATCACCAAAAGCTAACCTTATCAGTAATACTGTCACGCAGCTCCTGAACTCTCCACATGGTAACAATCTCCCATATATACAATCTAGATCAACAAGTGCCAGTTCTTCCGACAGTCAACTTAACCCACTGGCTTCAAAACAGAACGAAATAAATTCCGATCACCTTTTCAGCGTTCCGTTTGATAATGCTTACTCAGACTCGAAATTCGAGATTGATCCTTCGGAGCTGGAACGGAACACTTCACCATGCAAGGGTAATATTAGAAAACTCCTAAAAAATTACTTTTTAGATACATGTATGTCAAAACAGGGGTCATATTCCAGTAGCATATAAAGTCAAATCTTAATATTTTCCTTAAAATTTACAATTTCCTTAAGAAGATAATTGAAAAAAAGTGTCTGCTCATTGCAGCATGTTGAACATTTATTAAATTTTGTATTGATGATGCTATTATAAACAATTATTGACTTTGAATGAATAATGATGATGAAAAGTTTTAGACTTAAGGGGGTCACTGGTGAGGTTTTGGATTTGTGCACTTCCGGAAATTTACATTTGTTATATTTCGAAAATGATGATTTAATTGGAAAAAACAATTATGCAGTAGTAAAATACGACACAATAGGAATATTTTAGTGCAAAAAGTTGAACATATTTGAGAAAAAAATATTTTGACCTCACATTGTGTGACTAAATTGACATTTTTGCCATATGACAAAATGGGGGTAGGGGTACAAAAATAGTCTTTTCTTAAAAATCGTTCAAGATATTTACTTAATTCAAACTGTATTACAAGGAGAATTGGTAGGATATAAAAACATTTTAATAAATAGTTCCTTTTACAGTTCTTTGTTACAGACGTATGCCGTCATATCTCACAGTTCGTCGAAATCTAAAAAATACATTTTTTAAAGTTTTTATTACCCCATTTTTAGCTTTTCATTATAAAACAAAGGTTTTAATCAAACTGTAGGCAAAGTATCTGAAAAACCTTGTTATTACTTTATCATGAAAATATTAACTTACCAAAAATTGGAAAAATGAATTTTAGTAAAGTGGATGGGGTAATAATTCCGAGCGTTATTTATTCAGATGATAATAAAAAATACCACTATCTCTAATTTTTCATCCTAAAGTATGACATAGTACATTAGAAAAGATTTAAAATTGATACTCATGGTGAAACGTACACCACATAATAAACGTTTACCATACCAAAATTCTAGCTAATTCTGCATTTAGCATCTTGATCTGATAGTGTATCACTTAAGATAAATTTGCGAACAAGTTAAGTCATTGACCCATTACTATTTTTTCAGAAATTAACTAGCAATATGTTTGTCTCCATAAAAAACAGGGTCAATAAAATTTCTTGTTATTTTGAATTTCAGCAGTGATCCCCTTAAGTTAGAATATTGAAGAAATCATCGAAAAACAAAAATATTCAGTACCCGTACTGTACTGTTGGCTTTAAATTTGTAATTCGTCATCCGAGTGAATCATTATGTTGCCTTGATGTGTATCGATCAAGATAATGTTATCTAGCAATTATCATAATTTTAAGCATTTTCTTCAGGAGTACGGCCGAGAAGCTGCCAGAGTTGGTATAGTGAGAGTCCGTGTCAAGGGGGATCACCAGTCTCCGAGAGCGAAGAAATAATGGAGTCTGTAGGAGAAATAAAAGGACCGGACTTCCTCTCAAGTTCGAGCTCCAGGTCAGGATCAGACACCTCGTTAGGTTTAGCAACAACAAGCAAGTCTTACGATGATTTCTGGGACTCAAAAATTGGTTAACTGATAAATAAAGCTGTGTCGAAGCGTTTTTTTCTTGACTTTTACATGTAGTGGTAGCCATGCAGTTTCCATCTAGAGTACGTATACATTCTCTAGAGTTAGTTTACTATCCTGATGAATCGTCACCAGCTCTTTCTGAATGACTTCCATAAATCGTTGCACCATTATTTAAATGTAATATAAATAGAACAGATGCAAATTACCTCATTTTTAGGTTTTCTTTTCTCAAGGTTATAGTTACATCTTGGTCCGCGATCAATTACAGACACAAAATAGAAAAAAATCACAAAAGAAATACTTTGGAACAACTCAAATATAAAAATGAAAAATGGAAATATGCTGTTTTACAAATCGTGGCTAGAAAGGGGTATTTTATACATAAAACACATTTTTGATTTTAGGACCAAGGATTTTTTTACCTTTACTCAATTGCAAAATATGTATGATGTTTCAACTGTAGATTTTTTAAAATATATCTCTTTGACAAAAGCAATAAGTAGTATATGGAAAAAAAGCTTAAATCAGAAGAAATGAATTCTGCAATAACAACAGATTACTTGATAAACAAAGTGAGAAAGAATACTAGCACCAACAAACTATTGTATGAAAATCAAATAGTAGCAATGGACAATAACATCTACAAAATCAAAGAGCAATGGGAATCAGAACTGTTTGTAGATAATGAAGTAAATATAAAACACGACGCCATTGAAATGTACAATTGACACACAACTTAGAGAATATTAATACAAATATCTAATGAAATTAGTTCCCAGCAACAGTTATCTCTATAAATGCAAATTGGTATGCTCTGAACTTCGTGACTTTTGTTCGATGACACCAGAAACAGTCAAATACCTTTTCTGGGAATGTCAGTCAATTCAAACATTTTGGGTCGATTTGCAACTGTATCTTGGAAACAGAAACATGTTCATAAATGATTTAAGTATCGATCAATATCCCTAGGTACACAAACAGAAAAGGACACAAAAAATAAAAAACCTTATTAATTTCATCATTATATTGGCAAAGTACTTCATATCGAAATGCAAATATTCCTCCACAGTACCAAATATCCATTCATTTAAACCATTTTTACAAAAGAAAATCGAAATTGAAAAGGTCATAGCCACAATGAAAAAAAAAACTTAATACGTTTTATACAAAATGGCAAGTATTTAATACAGCTTGAGAGACACTGCTGCACCGCTTCATATCGCTTTCAAACAGTAAGTTATCAGCAATGAAAGCTCACTTTTCACTTTTTTAAAATGTTTTTTTTTTCTTCTTTCTACCTGTTTTATCCTTTTTTTCTTCACTTTCCTTAACGTTCAAAAACCCTTTAAGTGCATATGAAAATAAACAATACCATGATTTGCAATATACATGAACTATAATATGTTACTTATAGATTATTCTGAATTATATGTGCTTAATTGAAATAAAAACTGTAAAACATAAATCTTTGCACCAGTTGGCCAGTAAAAGAAATACGAATTTAATGAAAAAAACCCATTACACATGTGCAAGAAGATCGGTTTATTTTTATCGATGATAAAGATGGTGCAAATTTTAGCCAGATGTAACATCAAACTAAGTACGTTTTAAGACTAAACTTGGAGAACTTTATTTTTCTCAACAATAAAATAAAGTAGTACTAGATGCAAACAGATAAGAATAAAAAAGATATCTGGCCTGTATTTAAAGAAACTGGTTTATTTCCTATATCTTCCATGATATACTCGTGTAAAAAGAGGTTCGAACTGGTGAACTCAGGCCACTGCAAAATAAATGTTGTCTTGTTTTTCTTAGGTACAGCTTGTTGATTATCTTTATTTCTCGCATGGCTGTGTGAGAATATTTATTGAAAGGCTTTGGAATAGAGCACGAACTAAGAGTTTGTCCCAATTTCGTGCACATTGCAAATTTCTTGCGGAAACGATAAAACTCACACTCTCGATCAATGTTTATTACCAATTAGTTTTAAACTAAATAATCTTGTCACTTAGGTAGACAACTGTCAGACGTAGCTTGTCATCAAAATTCGGTTTGAACCGCCAGCTAGCCTCAATCACATTGACTTCCGGGTAACACACCCGCCATTGCATAATGGAGACTTTTCGTACGTCGGTATATAAATCGGAAATTTTTATCAAACTGTCATTAACATTCTGGATTCATCCAGTTGTAAGTATTATTTTTCATTTATTAGAAGTACGTTTTTTTTAAAACATTTTTATCATCATGAATTTACAAAACTTAAACAAATTGAAAAAAAGCCAGATTTGCAACAAAATGTTCATTTAGCTTATCCACATTTACACAGTTTTACTATGATTTTAATTATATTAATTTAAACAGTTCTAATTAAACGATTCAGTAATGCACACTAAAAGATGAAGCGTTTATATAGTTTATTAGAGAATATGCTGTACATAAATATAGCTGTAAATTTGTTATAACTAAAATGAAACATCGGCTATATCCAGAAAGGATTACTAGCAACAGCTATTCATGTACAAAATGTATTATTGCGGACTGTCTGTAATAAATAAGTTTGTATAAAACAAGTTATATCAACTTCGTGACCTAAAAATTATAGAGCGATTTAGTTTTGAACAAAACATTTCGAATAGAGTATTTACCCTTTTTTTTGTTAAATGACAAAAGATTCATGTAATTCGGAGTAAAACGATTAAATAACCTTAACCATTTATAAATATTTACAGAAACTATGAAAATACTCTCACTAGCATTCGTATTGGCTGTGGCCAGTTTGGCCCAGGCAGACGAATCATTTGGAAACAACTTTGGAAACAATTTTGGAAACAACTTTGGAAACAACTTTGGAAACAACTTTGGAAACAACTTTAATGATGGATTCGGTATTGGATTTGGTGGCCAGGGACTTGGACAGGGCATTGGACACGGCATTGGACACGGCATCGGACACGGCATCGGACACGGCATAGGACAAGGCATTGGACTCGGCAGTGGCTATGGTAGCATCTCGAGTGGTTACGGCAGCGGATATGGTTCTGGCTACGGGTCTGGCTACGGCTTCGGCCACGGTTCTGGCTACGGCTCTGGCTACGGCAGCATGTCAAAAGGTTATGGCGGCGGGTACGGATATGGTAGCAAATTCATGAAACCTATGAGTGAGTACCTTAACTGTTGATTGTAAAAGTCATCGTTAACATTTCTTCACGACTGTGTATGTGAATAGAGAATGTTTCATTTAATGTCTTTAAAGATATTTAAAGTGTTATTACCGTTCAAAGTGACCATCATAATTTTAGATATGTAAAACAGTTTCATTTACATTAAATAAAGAGAATATCTGTAAAAACCCTTTTTTACTATCATAGTCAAAAATTTAAAACAAATCCACCCTTTCGGTTATGTATATTTTAATTTGTATCAGTCAATAACAGAAATATATTGGTATTTATTTCTTATATGATTTTAAAGCATCCACTGTGTTTACACGGCATCATTCTGGAATATAATCCAATGTGGCCATTTTGAAGGGTAATGCAAGTTAAACTGTATGCAATTCATCAAGGCAGTTCTTCACTGCAAAATGAAGTGATTGAAGAGATTTTAGTTAATTTTCAGGCTCAACATATGTTCAGTGTAAAAGCGGTACATTTCCTATAAAATGAAATTTAGGTTTATTTGTACCCGTTTTTTCAACGCAGTCAAGTAATCTTGTATGTTGTTGTGACAGGCATGTAGCGCATACTGTTTCATTCTCCAAAATTTCAATTTGACCAAAGATCTAAATTTTCATATGGCATATGATATTTTTGTCAAAATGCAAAGTAATTCCATAAAATCTACAGATAAAACTAGACTTAATGCTAAATCATTGGCATACCCCAAGCCCCTGTTATTCTGTGGCGACGAATAAAAGTAACAAGTTATTAAGGTTATCACGATATTTTAAGTATTTTTGTAAGTTCCTCTGAATCAATGTATGCCAAGTTACTGTAAAGTCGAGCAAATGAAAGTAAATACACATAAAAAGTGCATGTCTGATTTATTTTCAGTTAAACCTGTAATCCCCGTACCAGTTGTTCCAGTTATGAAGGTACCAATCCCCAAACCAGTTATACATGTGCCTGTGGTACCAGTAGTTAAAGTACCAAAACCTAGGCCAGTTATACCCGTGGTACCAGTTGTCAAGGTTCCCAAGCCTAAACCAGTGATCCCTGTGCCAGTGATTCCAGTAGTGAAGGTTCCCAAGCCAAGGCCCATCATCCCAGTGATGCCTGTCATGAAAGTCATGAAAGTTCCTACTATGCCAATCATTCACAAGGGTAAGTGTTTCCGCTTTCGGTTTTAATTAGAACGTAGTGTAATTAAATATGAATACTTGTAAGTGATAGTCACATAACAATCTGCTGTAACTGAATATTTGTGTCGTTCAGTTCCAAGATATTAAAGAAAACGTGTAGTCATTGGAAAAATCATTCGACATTTTCAGTAGCTTCTACGGAAATCGTGGAATGAACACGTAGCATTTTTGGCGTCATACCCGCTTTGAATATCAAACTGATGACTGGCTGGTCAGTAAACGCACTAATGACATGAATTAATGCGTCAGTTATTTGGCTACCATGTCAACGAATTTTGTTTAGTCTAAGTTTTTCAAATTTGAATTAAAGGTCATTTAGGCTACGCTTGTAGTACTTATAGTAATGTTATATGTGATGGGATGTACACGATGCTGAATACACCTTTTATCCGCTGACCTTCTCAAATGCTGTCGTGTATCGTGTAACTATTATTAGCAATTTATTGCATCAGTGACTGATGTGTGTACTTCTGAATACTTCGGACTGAATAATTTGACACTAAAATAGCAAAATGATTTTTCACATTTATTTTACATTCTGGAATGAATGGCGTCGTCAGATCTCTTCAAAACATTTAGAATTTTTTTAATGTACTGAGTAAAGGTTCAAACTATGCTTTTAGTCTTACTCATAACACCAATATTGTTTTACAGGTTACGGACATGGCGGTTATGGAGGTTACGGACATGGCGGTTATGGCGGTTACGGACATGGCGGTTTCGGTGGTGGTGCTATCGGTGGTGTCAGTGGTTTCGGTGGAATGGGTGCAATTAGTGGTGGATATGGGGCATTCGGATACGGCGACGATGACTTCCATGATGACGATGATTTCTTCGGTTTCCATGGCAGATACAGTGTTGGATCACGTGGTTTTGGATCTTCTCATGGTGGTATAGGAGGACTACCAATGCACGGTGGTGCAGGATATCACGACTCTGGTTTTGGACAGCTTCACGGTACCGGTTCAACCTTCGGTGGAGTAGGATCTTCGGTTGGTGGTTCTCACTCTCTCGGACAGTTCGGTCATGGTGGTATCGGATTGAACAACAATGGTTGGGGAAACAACAACGGTTGGGGAAATAACAACGGATGGGGAAACAACAATGGTTGGGGAAATAACAACGGATGGGGAAACAACAACGGTTGGGGAAACAACAACGGACATGACAATTTCCGTAATCATTAATGGTAAACCGTTACAGTGATAAAATATGCTTTTGACTTCAAAGCCATAATTCAACATTTTATTTATGAGATCTCTGTAAGAGAAAGGAACGTAAAAGAAATATGCTTAAATATGCCAAGGCTGAAATTCAAACAAGGTTTAAAAAATGGCTGATATGTCAAGACTGAAATCAAAATAGGTTTCATTAATTTGATGTCTCTTGAAATAATTCAAGCAGCAAAGTATTCCATATCACTGAAGTAGTAAGCATGTTGAATTGTAAAAATGTCTCATCAATCGTTAGAGACTATAAAGCGTATTTCCGACAGATATTTATTTTACTTTCGTGTTGCTATTTAGTATTTATTTCGATAACAAAACATCAAATTAACATGTATGTATGTAGTCAATTACGTTACACTTCTCTGTATCATTTTGACAATCTATGCAGTCATCCAGCTTCCGGTTTATTTCGTGTTTCGTCCGTTACTAGTAAAACTTGTAACAATATTTTGATTTTTTTCTCCTAGGGTCTTTCTAAAAAAACATTTGCAAGACCCGTTTTGATCTTCTACATAATTTTTTCTGCAGAACACCAGAATCAGTACTGTAATGACCTTGAAATTAGTAAGAATTTGTTAGCCAAGCATGTAATTTTGTAACTGAACAGAACAGAACATACCTTTTTTTCGAAACTCAATACATTTATGAATGTTACAATAGTTCACAGTGAATTGCAAACAATAATTCCATTTGATGTGATATGGTTAAAACGTCACTAAACATTATGATCAGAATTACAATTATACTAGGTGTAGGGTACATCAGTTACCGGGGGAGGGGTGGGGGGAAGAGAAATCAACAAGATAACAGTTTAAAATTGTATCATTTATCTTTAGTACGATGTTCATATTTATCTGTTTGACCAAACGAAAGTTGTCAAGGGAAATATGTCGAAATTACAGATCTCAATATATTATTACAGGACACAGGATAGGCTCTTCAATGTTAAGGTACTCCGATTTAAAATGCTCGTGCAAATTATTTAGAATCAAATGACACTAGACTTGTCTTTTCTTCAACTACAACAATTTTCATTTGCTATGGTTACATTTGCCTTCTTAAACAGAAAACGCTGTCAAAATTTCTATTCAATATCGTTGCTTAAATGTATAGCCCGGTGCTTTATGAGTTGATTTTATTGGTCAAAACCGTTTTTTAAATTTTATGACAATCATCCACTTAAAATCAATTTTTCATTTGACCCACTGGGTCAAAATGGATGTAAATAATGCTCTTTTATAACATTTTGTGATGTAGAGTTTAGAAATAATCATAATGTCTGCAACTTTACATAAATGGTATTAATCACCAACAAAGTTTTACATGCATGTACACGTTTTTGCTAATTTTGATTGCAGATTTTTTACTTTGACATAAATAAATCCAAATCTGCAAAAACACAATTTTTTGGTATCAGCACCGGGCTCTACGTTTAAAGTGACTTTAATAGTGCCTGCTGTACGATTGCTCAACTTTATAAATTATGATGTCATCAATAGCAAATCGTTTCTAGGTTGACTATTTAGAAAACAAGTTACTCTTGCTTCGTCGCTTAATATTTGGATACAGTTTTGCATGTAACATATTACCGTAACCACTTATACGATTGCTTTGAAGCTTTACTAAAATATTCAGGGGTATCAAACAAGCAAGTTGGATTAATCTTGATTTAATATAATGCAAACTATGGCTCTTTTTGGACTTAGAAATGTTGGTAAATGTTTTGCATACAAGCTACTGTCATGCACATACCGGTATCTCAGTAACCACTGAATCTTCATTAAAGTCTTCATTAATATCAGACAATAAAGTTAGATAACTCTTGACTGAACTGGACTTAAACATTCTGATTAGAGTTTGCATACAGTCTGTAATTTGGTTAAAGTTTTGGGTGTAAGTTACAGTCATGCATATATTTCAATAAACACCCATATTGATTTGAAACTTTCAGGGATATCAAACATTCAACTTCCATAGCTCTTGACAGAAATTAATGCAAATTATGAATTTTTTAATTTAGAAAAGTATGTTTAAGTTTTTCATGCACGCTGTTGTTACGTTCATATCTCAGTAGTCACCTACTCGATTCATTTGAAACAGTGTTGACGGGTATCAGATATGATAATGAGAAAAGACCATATAATTAATTTCCTTGTTAAATGTTTGAATATAACATCAAAGTGTTTCGAATAGTCGAGCGTGCTGTCATCTTGCAGCTCTTGTTGTCTACCGTGTGTTTTACGCTTCTATTCATTTTCAATGTTCTTAGCAATAGAGCAGCTAAGAGTAAAGCAGAAAACGAAAATAACTCACATTGCATACCAAGTAATATTTATATCACATAGTTATTTTAGTTAAATAAATTATTAATTATTCATGTATCATGACTTCTTTGTTCTTGCACTTATTTATGTTTAAATGCGGTAATTAAAGGTAGCAGCAATCTCCACCTTAAATGCTTTGCTCTCTTATATATATTTGCATTTCAACACGACTGACACTCTAGCTACTTCAAAACACCGAAATTGACAGCATTGCATCGTCGAGTCATGGCTAGGTTTTATTTGTGTACTGTACATGAACAAATGCGTGTAAGATTAGTTTCAACATCTTAATATTTAATTATTTTAATATCAAAGGAAAAATTGTGTACATTACGATCCATGTTAGAATGATTTCGTTTTGGCATTTACCCCAAATAAGATATATCAAAAGGGATATTTAAAACTTTTAAGGTCAAGACAGGTTCAGCAGACACAACAACATGTTGATTGGTCAATTAAAACATTTTTTGTGTTACATCAGATTGTGTGTCTTAAAAACTGTAAATCATGTTGTATAGTTTAGGTCATATTGTTTTGTTATCTTTCGAGATGAGCTCATTTAATCTTTGAATATATGTGTATGGTATATGTTTAGCGGTAAATTAAAAATACTAAATTGTGTACGCATAATTCACGAGAATTTAAAAAAAAAACAACGAAACTAAACTTTAGCAGCCTCATTGACACAAAATGTTTTGAAATTATCACGAACTATTGTTTTACCTCCTCTTTAACTGCACGATTCCCAGCTTACAATATAATCGTGGGTGGAATTGAATGTACATAACATCTTAATGCTTATACTTTTTACAGCGTGTTCAGTTCTGTTCAATTATTCAATTCCATAATAATTAAATTATTTCTTGAATTTCAGTAAATCTTAAAAGTATATTACCGTTCAAAGTGACCATCATAATTTATCATACGTATAACCAAAATATATGATTCTCTGTAACATTTTTACTATGATTGAATATAGATGAAATCTGCAAAAATCTTTTTTGACTACCCTAGTAAAAGAAATAGAAATGAAGTTTCTGTTAGATGTATTTTCATTTTTTTCTGTAGATAAAAGGAAATAATCCGTATATCTCATTTCTTAAATGTTTTTTTAAGCTCCATTCAGTTTGATCCGTTTGAAGAGTAACATAACTTCAATCTGTCCGGTTAGTAGTCTGATAGGTGCACTGAAATCTAGTCATCTGGCAATCAATGGTATATATGTAGACGTATTTTTAATTTTTATGAAGCATGTTTTTCGATGGTACTTTGCAAACCATACCTTATTCATCACATCAATATAAAGATTTTGCGAAGACTTTACTCTTGAAACTGTTGTATATCACTTTGTTTTTCCTGTATATTTATAAATGTATATGCAAAGAGAGAATTAAGAATAGCAGTTCAGAAAACAACAGACAAATTGGAACTGATTAGACCTAATTTTTAGAATATTTCAATGATATCAACAAACTGTGTACCTTAATTTCATGTTAAGAAATGAAGCATATTTTCGGCATTAATGTATCCAACATGCTGTTTATCAGTGTTTGTATAAAATTTACTCAGTTAACAAAATTTAATCAGAAATGAAAAATAAATCGCAGCATGTTCAATACATTGTATGCTTCGTGATATGGCAATGTACAAATCATCTATTGCCTCCCAGACTATCTATAAATAAAGCAGGTTTTTTTGTATAATGAATGTTTCGTTATTGTTCTTTCATTGTTTTGAACAATTGTATTTTAGTTTATGTATTTGTAGATGCTCTGGGACATGCACTTATATTGTAAATGGTGTTAATAAGAAAATAAAATGAAAAATTCAAGATACTGACTGTGTTGTTGTATAAAAGATATTAATTATACTGGTATAATGCCAATAGTACATGTGTGCTTAATTTCAACTGGATACTTTAGTTGGATGCAATCAACTTATATTTGATTGACAAAAGTACAACTTTGACAGAACAATATTCTCTTAGAACAAAGAGCTTTTATGAGTCATGAATGCAAATTGCAATATAAAAATTCAAGCTACACCAGTATAGATAAATCATTCTAACACTATTGAAAATTTCCCCTATAAAGGCAAAGAAGGATTTGAGCGTGATATACCTACCAAGTATATCACTCTAGGCGCCCGGAACTATTTTTGACTGCTGAAATTCTCTACCGAGTAATTTTCACACAATATCTACGACTGTGCATGCGCTAATACGCTTGGATTGGTATTGTTGTGAATAAATTCACGTGATATAAACAAATCGTAGTACAATTTTCTACACTTCCGGTATCGCCAGCATTATCAACAACAACAAAAATAAGACTAATAGCGTTTTATTTGAAGCGTAAACAGAACAGTCAAAGTTTCACGAAATGCAAGGAATGCACGGAATACTACAAGTTCAATGTTGCGACTTCATGTAGGCGCAGCATATAGTACCGCTTCGAACATTTTTTTGTTTAAATTAACGTGTTAGAATGGAAATAGATTTTACTTTTGAGTGATATACCGGTTTGTATATCACTGTGTGTCGTTTACTACGCATATACACTCCACACAGTGATATACTAACTGGTATATCACTCAAAAGTGAAATCTATTTCCATTCTAACACGTTGATTTAAACAAAGTATAATCTATTTGTTTAGCACCGAGACAGTTCCTATCATGTTAAATCCGTTACTTTACTAAATTCTAATGATTTAAAGCTCACACTAATCGTGCAGTCATACTGCGAAATGGTAAAACAAGTTCTTGATTACGACAAAAAGTCACCAACCAGCACTGCCTTAGAGCCTATAAGGACATAATAGTTCTATCATAATCTTATAATTGAATTCGTTCCTATATCGTTCCTATATCCATGCACATTCAAAGTCGTCTTGGCACTTAAAGATGGAATATCTTTTGGATACATTTTTCAAATACTCTGCCCTACAGACAAATAAACAAGAATCAAGGTAAAAAGGTCACTAACTCGGTTCAGGGCTAAATGGATTTTAGAGGGAGAAAAACCATCTAAATGCTTTTGGAATTTAAAATCGTAATTTTGTGTGATCTATTTGTTTTTTAAATGGGATTTTGCTACATAATTAGGATGATACATTTCAAAAGCATTATAAATACTTATACAAAGAAGTCAGACAATAATAAATACACATCATTTTTTTTACTTTTCGGTAAATAAACTGACAGAAGAAGAATCAGTTCATTAGAAGGAGAATTAACATATACAGAATTATTGAATCACTTAAGCAAATGTCTAATTACCATCACTAATTACCATCACTTGGGAGTAGTGTATTTACAACAACATTTTCAAGTTATTCTGGTCGTATATTGATATTGGTCAATTTTTAGTAAGGTCTACGCGGGACCCTGAAAGGTACGGTGTTTTGTTAGGGCCTTCAGTGTTTCGCCCTTCCGACCTGTTGACTTTCAAAGGTGCAATTCCGATAAGACGATGCAAATACGCAAAAACATGATTTCTGGGACTCAAAAATTGGTTAACTGATTAAGAAAGCTGTGTCGACGCGTTCTTTTCTTGACTTTTAGTGGTAACCATGCAGTTGCAGTTGTAAAAAGAGGTTCGAACTGGTGGTAACTCATGCCAAATGCAACTAAAAGTAGTCTTAGTTGTTTAGGTTAAGTTATTTGACTATCTTCATTTCTCGCATGACTGTTGAGAACTTTTATTGACGGGCTTTGGAATAGAGCACGAGCTAAGAGTTATCCCCAATTTTATGCACATTGCACATTTCTTGCAGAAATGATAAAAAATCACACTCTCGATCAATGTTTATTACCAATTAGTTTTAAATCATATAATCTTGTCACTTTCGTAGACAACTGTCAGAAGTAGCTTGTCATTCACAAATCGGTTTAAACCGCCAGCTAGCCTCAAGTTGAAAAGTCCACTTCCGGTAGTGACCATGACAGACGTCCATTTTACAGCTCGGACATAAACTCTTTTATACTGATGATAGGAAGTTGGCAGTAGCTGTAGTTAGCAGTAGCAGTCGCAAAAGCGTGAAGTTAGCAGTAGCAGTAGCTGGAAGTAGCAGTAGCAAAAACGTGAAGTTGGCAGTAGCAGTAGTTAGCAGTAGCAGTAGCAAAAACGTGAAGTTGGCAGTAGCAGTAGCTGGCAGTAGCAGTAGCAAAATCGTGAAGTTGGCAGTAGCAGTAGCTGGCAGTAGCAGTAGCAAAAACGTGAAGTTGGCAATAGCAGTAGCTGGCAGTAGCAGTAGCAAAAACGTGAAGTTGGCAGTAGCAGTAGCTGGCAGTAGCAGTAGCAAAAACGTGAAGTTGGCAGTAGCAGTAATCGGGAAGTTGGAAGCAGCAGTAGCTGGCAGTAGCAGTAGCAAACTCGTGAAGTTGGCAGTAGCAGTAGCTGGCAGTAGCAGTAGCAAAAACGTGAAGTTGGCAGTAGCAGTAGTTAGCAGTAGCAGTAGCAAAAGCGTGAAGTTGGCAGTAGCAGTAGCTGGCAGTAGCAGTAACAAAAACGTGAAGTTAGCAGTAGCAGTAGTTAGCAGAAGCAGTAGCAAAAACGTGAAGGTGGCAGTAGCAGTAGTTAGCAGTAGCAGTAGCAAAAACGTGAAGTTGGCAGTAGCAGTAGCTGGCAATAGCAGTAGCAAAAACGTGAAGTTGGCAGTGGCAGTAGCTGGCAGTAGCAGTAGCAAAAACGTGAAATTGGCAGTAGCAGTAGCTGGCAGTAGCAGTAGCACAATCAGGAAGTTGGCAGTAGCAGTAGTTAACAGTAGCAGTAGCAAATGATAACTCAAGAACGCTTCGGCCTAGGAAAACAAAATGCGGGGGGTCAATGTCACTGTAACTAAAAATAGATTTTTCTTCGAATTTTTATTTTTTTAGTTTTAAATTGTTATTAGCAAAAAAAAATTAGGGGTCAAGGTCACTGTTACTAAAAAAAGATGTTTTTTTTTTAAACTGTATTTAGACTGTAAGTTTCAAATTGTTTAAGCCAAAAAAATTTAGAGGTTTAAAGGTCACTGTTACTAAAAATAGATTTAAAAAAAAAAATTGTTGAGTTTTAAATAGTTTTTTAAAAAAATAAAATTGGGGGTCAAGGTCACTGTTACTAAAAATAGATGTTTTTCAAAAAAAAAAATTATTTAGTTTTAAATTGTTTTAAGCAAAAACAATTTGAAGGGGGTCAAGGTCAATGTCAATGTCAATGTCAATGTTACTAAAATAGATCTTTGTCGATCTTTTAAACTTTTATCTCTTATAATCATGCATATAATAATAATTTAACAACTATCACAAACAACGCGTCGTTAACGACTGTGAGCAGTAAAACATAGACATAGACATGTTATGTAAGTGAGTCCAGGAAGATAGTAATAAGGGGTTGCCTTCAGTGACTGTACATCTTTCTTGTAATGGTTTTGTTTCTGTTTAATTTCAGCTAAGTGATCAAACTTGTTGTGCTTGCACACTATAAAACAAATGACTGGGATACACCTAGCCTAAATTCAAGGCGCAAAATAGTCTACTAGACGCCGTGTTCTTCCGCATGCTCTATTAGTTCGTTCAATTTTAATTCGTTACTTTATGCCTTATAAATTGCCACACGGTGCGAAGACATGATGGATCGATGCGAAAACACGATAGGATATCGCGTCTTCTCATCGTGTTATCGTCAATTCGCATCGTGCTACCGTGTTATTGTCCCTTCGCATCACATTATCATATTTTCGCCTTTATGTCTGACATGCGTGCTTCGGATATTTGATCACTTAACGCGACAAGACTCTTAATTCGCCCATATTCACCTTAGAAATCTCTACCAACATCAAAAATGACACAATCAACTATCATTTTATCAGTCCGATTTTTTTATATCTAAAGCACCAACTTCAAAAACTAATGTGGCATAATCATTAATTTAACGCATTTAAATGCACAGCAACCAAAAATTGCTTTTATAAAACTATCGCCAAAAATACACTATGTGCAGTAAGATGCGCATAATGTCACTTTAAAGAAGATCATCAAAATTCCCGGATCCGTTGGGTCTATTGATGTCATTTCGCATGAATTATGGAGTCATCAGAACAAACAAGAGCGGGAGGTTTACTCCGGCTACTGTTGTTTCACGCACTACACTCACAAATCGTAGTAGATGCAAACAAGCAATCACACAGACAAAACTGACATGTATATATTTTGGAAATTGGTGATAGTTGATGTTAGAGTTCAAGGAGACCAGTTCTGGATGAACAAGCAGAAACTGACACGACACCACATCTACGGACTGGCTTTTCATTGCCATTATCCTTATTAGTTTCACATGAATGAAGATTTACTTGATTGTTATCGTAAAACATTTAAAAATGGCTAAAAAGCTGAAAAAGATAAACAGTAAGAAAAACAACGAGTTTGGATTGGATTGGAACTCCACTCGTAAAAGTAGACGACTTCATCACTTCACTATGGAGACCGACTAGAACGGTGGGGGGGGGGGGGATAAGCTTATAAAGAGACGCATCGAAATAACGAACGACAACTCTTGTGTTTCCAGGAAAAAAAAAAGACTGTGTCTACAGTTTTCATCTCAGAAAAACCTCAATTTTTCAATGAAGAGAGGCGCATAAATTCGATCTAGTGCTTAAAGCTGCTCGCTCTCGGATTTTAGTAAAGAAAATATAAAGTTCTTGAAACTGTATGAAAATAACTTATCTTAGAACATATAGTCATATAAAACGTTCGAGCATAAATTCCTGTCACGTGTATCTGTAGATTTGAAATAATACGTTACCAAATAATAAAGCGTTGCAAACGCTTTTGAAATGGCAACATAAACATAGTGTGTAGCTGCGCGGTAACACCAGCATTTTCAATCGATGTTTGCAAATTCCTACCTAGATATTTTATGCCTTGTACAGTACTGCATTTTCTTGAATAAATGGGTCTCCAAGATAATTGAACTGATTAATATAAATTTTATTACGTAGTCGAAATACATTTACCCCCTAACCTCCAGTCAACAATTGTCCGATTCAAAATCAGATCACGATTCCGATTAAGTTGGAAATGTCCAGTAGCAGTAGTTCGGAGTAGCAGTAGCAAAAGGGTGCAGTTGGCAGTAGCAGTAGCTGGCAGTAGCAGTAGCAAAAACGTGAAGTTGGCAGTAGCAGTAGCTGGCAGTAGCAGTAGCAAAAACATGAAGTTGGCAGAAGCAGTAGCTGGCAGTAGCAGTAGCAAAAAAGTGAAGTTGGCAGTAGCAGTAGTTGGCAGTAGCAGTAGCAAAAACGTGAAGTTGGCAGAAGCAGTAGTTGGCAGTAGCAGTAGCAAAAACGTGAAGTTGGCAGTAGCAGTAGCTGGCAGTAGCAGTAGTAAATTCGTGAAGTTGGCAGTAGCAGTAGCTGGCAGTAGCAGTAGCAGTAGCAAAAACATGAAGTTGGCAGAAGCAGTAGCTGGCAGTAGCAGTAGCAAAAACGTGAAGTTGGCAGTATCAGTAGTTAGTAGTAGCAGTAGCAAAATCGTGAAGTTGGCAGTAGCAGAAGCTGTCAGTAGCAGCAGTAAAATCGTGAAGTTGGTAGTAGCAGTAGCTGGCAGTAGCAGTAGCAAAAAAGTGAAGTTGGCAGTAGCAGTAGCTGGCAGTAGCAAAAAAGTGAAGTTGGCAGTAGCAGTAGCTGGCAGTAGCAGTAGCAAAAACGTGAAGTTGGCAGTAGCAGTAGCTGGCAGTAGCAGTAGCAAAAACGTGAAGTTGGCAGTAGCAGTAATTGGCAGTAGCAGTAGCAAAAACGTGAAGTTGGCAGTAGCAGTAGTTAACAGTAGCAGTAGCAAAAACGTGAAGTTGGCAGTAGCAGTAGTTAGCAGTAGCAGTCGCAGTATCTACACGTACATAAGTATCAATGATGCAAGTAAGGTTCATATCTTATTCCAAATACTGAAATATGAACGGAAACCGTGTATAATTAGTTTTCGACAGTGGAAGGGAAGCAACTCCTGCATGCAGTTCCTCTTTTCTTAAATTGACTCTCCCAGTCAAATAAGAAAATCAATATTTGGAAAGTTATTTTTTCATACTAAGAGCGGGAAGAGTTTGGTGTGTATTTGGTTAAAAGCTATTATTTCCTCTACGCTTTTGTATACACACCATTTTCAGCTGGATTTTTACTTGAAAAAAATGCGCATAATGTCACTTTAATGTAGGAGAAATCGTGCGAGTTCGCGGTGCGATCGTTATCAGTCGTGATGAAGAGAGCCACCATGTCGGAGGCGACGACTTTCCAATCTGATTATGAGCTGTACCATGCATTTATGACAAAGCATTTGACGTGCATTCTAAATAAATTGAGTCCCCCGGACCGTTTATTAAATTACTGATATAATTCAGAGTATTTTCATAATATATGTATGATTGGAAGTATGTCTGCTTTTTTCACGATAATCCTGAACATGTCTGATATTTACCAATTATTAGGTAAAATGAAAATAACCATTTCATAACGATGAGATGTCCCCCATTCTTCAGCGTGCCAACTTCACGTATTTTACACACCTACTCTTTTGTTTGGCATGGGTCCATATATTTTGGAAAGACCGATGATAACAAAGAAAAGCACGTGGGCAGGTCCATCTGTGCACGTGGGCATTTCTCTTGCCAGACCTGTCCACGTGCAAAGATAGACCTTCGCACGTGCATAAAATTACTTCTGAAAGAAACGGTTCATTTTACAACACAATCGTAGGTCTCGAAAAAAAACCCCCAGAAAACAGAAACTAAACACAATCGATCTAGTATTCTATTGAAAGTATGTGATATATATGTAGACATATGATTTTACTGAACTTGTAATCAAACTTCTGGATTATATTTAAAGGTTGTAGCTAGAATTGATAGCAATTTCCGACACTTTTCTTTTCTGAAAAAAAATAGCTTCCCTTGCTCAGTGGCTGAGATACAAACAAAACAGAGCAAACTGTTCAGACACGTGCTAAATGTGCGCCTGTTTCAGAGCTATAGCTTAACCCTTACCCTGCTTGCGACCAGTACATATCATGATCAGATGGCACATCTGTGTAGTCTGATCATGTTCTGCACTGCTCGTTATTTATTTAATAAACCTTCACAGAGCATTCTTTAATTGTACTGACCATAGTCCATTTTAGAAATTTAACGTGTAAAGGTTATATTTGTTTTCTTAAATAATACGCACCATAGAATATTTCAGCGGATACATTGAAGAAGATCCCCTCTTTAGATTCAATCAGCACATTTCGTAAATGGATATCCCCCGCCATGGTTATATGTTCGGCGCCAAATGTCACGGGCTGAGAAAAAGTATGCAGCCGGTCATGACTGGGACTCGAAGCTGGACCTTTCGCGTAATGATCAATACTATTCCGACTGAACTATCCAGTCGCTTATGCATTTTCTCCCTTTTACACGATTAAGTCCTTAACCGTGACACAAACATGCATATTTGAATAAAAGCCGACACAATTCTCGATGTAAACGATACTGGTAGGCGTTTTCAAAATCAAAGGGCCGTAACTTAATTATATGATCGCAACACGTTGACGATATGCATTAAAACTACCAAACACTCCAGTAAAGTTTCATAGATTACTGGCAGGTGGTTGCTTAAAATTTGCTATATACATTACTGAATAAAAACCTTTGCGCATCATGCCGACGATATCCGAAAAATACGCTCTGTACTGATCACTACTTGACGGACGCACGGACAGACATACAGCGCGACTCAAGGATACTCCCTGTTTAACTTCGTAACGAGGGTATAAAAACTTAAATAAATGCATATATGTTCATGTAAATACCGTACAACGTGTTATTTCACGAACACTCATGTATAACAGATGAAAAAAATACATCTCATGGTACATGTACATATTCTGCATTAGAAACATTTCATCTGCCTCCTGTTCTTTAAAAGTATCCAGAGCTTGTGATATAAAATGTTGTAAGAATCGTACTCCGTTTCAACAATGTAACTAAATTCAGACACGTTACTAGCAAGACTTGTTGGTGGTGTGTAAGCCGGATATCGACCTCGTACAAGGTCTTTCTTTGTAGGAAAGACCTGTGCACGGGCTTCATGAAACACCTCGAGCGCTACGCGCTCTCGATGATACATGCAGCCCGTGCACAGGTCTTTCCTACAAAGAAAGACCTTGTACTCGGTCGATATCCTATACATACCACAGGTGAGTGTAGCGTACCAGGGACCCAAACAGTGAATGTTAGATACAAATAGCCTAATGACTATATATCATCAATAAGAAGGTAAACAACACAGTTCGCACATAGACCCAGTTTCAGCTTCAATTACTTCATACAGAATAGTTCATATTTATCAAAACCTATTACATATATAGCCTACGTAATTACATTTTCCGTAAACGTATACTTCAAGGTCCAAATGCAAACCGTTTTGTAACAGCGACTGATAGTTTCCGAAATTTTTACCATTTTTTGCCAACTCGAATAAATCTCACACATTTCGGGTGCGTCTATTTTCCAATGCGCAACCGTCACTGTGAAGAACGGCACAACACTGCTACTTGAGCTCAGTATTCCATAGACATGTATTAGTGATGTGTAACCTAGACTTGGTAAGACCTGGCCGATTGATGCGTTATGGAAACTAGTTTTTCCCATTATCAGTATGTATGTTTACAAAATATATCAACGAAATAAAATGAATACTGTATTAACGGATCGTATCAAAACTGGAAAGAGCTTGTGGAAATATTTATCAAATCAATTTCTACGAGCGTTGGTTGTGTAATATTTGGATGACATAAGGCGAGATTGTTTAAAAGCTTGTAAACAGGGAAGAATTCAATGTTAGAAATGTGTGAGATTTATTCGGGTTGACGAAAAATGTAAAAAAAATCGGAATTATCAGTCGCTATTTCAAAACGGTTTGCTTTTGGGCCTAGAAGTAAACTTTTACGGAAATGATAAACACTTAGGCTATATATGCAATAGATTTTAATAAATATGCATCATTCTAGATGAAGTAATTAAGGCTGAAAGTGGGTCGATGTTTACCTTCTTATTGATATATAGTAACTAGGCTATTTTGAACTAAAAATCACTGTATGGGTCCCTGGTACGCTACACTCACCTGTGATACATACATCATGTTACAAGACAGGTGAAGCTATCTTAAAATATTCAGAAATGAGTATAGACGTTAGCTATCAAGCAGGTAGTTCAAAATCATTGAACTGTCATTGAGTAAATATAACACATTGTCAATTGATGAGCAATTATCTGTTATCTATTCCGAAATGCATTTGAGCAGAGAAAAGCGTCCGTTATCGAGACCAAATTAGACCAGTGCTTGAAACTTGATTGCAGAGTAAATGGCACTGAAGATATACTGAGTTCACACGAAAAGAGACTCAAACATCTTGAATATAAATCCCTAGATATTTACACGAAAAGTAGGAAATGTAATTTACTGTTTGAATGGTTCAATGAAAGCAAGGGAGAAAACTGTTTAAAATTGATTCGTAAAGTGCTTAGAGACTACTTATATATTGATTGGTCGATAGATGTTCAGCGTGTGTACAGGTTGGGACCCTTCGAACGTGGTAGAAAACACGTTATATTTGTGACTTTTGGTGATTTTTACTAAGTCCAAATGATTTTGAAGCGCGCATACATGCTACAGGGTTCGCATTGCGGAGTAATCCGTATCGTAGTGATTCGCCCAAGCGCATGAATGAAGCAACGATACATGGAACGTTTAATTCACCACGTGACTCGGTAGCCCGGGAAAAACGTGCACCAAAATCCTCGCAGCAAACTACACGGGTACAATCTTTATCGCCATCGAGAGCCAGGCCACAGAGGCAAGGTCACTGTAGCAGAGCGCCGGAACGTAATAAACAATCAAATTATACTTCCGATCACATAGCGAGGCCCTGAGATATGAACTTCCCCGGCCAAAGACAACAAAATATAAACAATCAAATAAACTAGAAACATCTTTCTGCATCCCACGTGCGTGTTTCATTCATAAAAGTATTACTGCGCCTAAAGTAATAATAATGATAGTTGCGCAAAACAAATAACACGTTTATAAAACTGTAGTCAAACAAGATGAACGGCTGAGATGGTGGAAATATTTTAAGTATAAGTTAAATATAACTTTTACGAACGTTGGTGCATTTTCTGTAACATTATTTCACATAGCGACATTTTAGCAAATAGCTGAGCTACTTTTTCTCGTACTATCATTTATTTTCATGGAGTACTGGTTTACTCGTGATTTTCTAATAATAGACATGTTATGACATAGCATGAAAAGTAGTCCTACTATAAGTAGGTCAATTACCCGTCAATGTCGTTTACCATGATTTTATCATGACAATTGACGTAATTCGCTTATTAAGATTTTTCTTCTCGTCTATATTCTATATAAAGCATACGTTTGCACCATGTATATGTTCACATCTGTCGTATAGTGAAATCCTGTGGAAACATGTTTGCGGAATTCCTTCTAACAGCTTAACATTATTAACGCGTCATGCCGTCATGTTCCTTTTGGGTCTGGCATGTCGAGGCCATTTGGCGGTCAGCGAAATATTTTCAGGACAATAAGTTTTCAGAGTCCAATCTCTGTTTCCCAGGGTTGGGCTCAAATAATTTAGACTTTGTAAAGTCAATATATGATTTGACATGTTGTTGCTGTATATTTACTTTGTTGCATTATTTAGGGCTAGCCATTTATATTTGTCGGCAGCCCGATCTTGAGCCGTGGCCAAACATTGCCAAAACTTAGAGGAAATAAATTAGTTCAGTGTTAAAACAGATAGTTGTGTCATTTGTAGTGACTCAAGTATATATACATGTGAGTTTAATATTGTGACCATTTTTGTCTGTTGTTTGCCTATGTCTTTTACCGCATTATCTAATAATAACCATTCTTTAGGTACTTATATAACTATAACATGCTCACTACTGGTTGCAAAACTGTACTTGTTCAATATTATAGAAAATCCCCATATTGTATGTAAAAACTTGGGTGAAATACAGATTATGTATGTCTGCCTGTCAAATTACATTGACTTCCGGGTAACACACCCGCCATTGCATAATGGAGACTCTTCGTACGTCGGTATATAAATCGGAAATTTTTAACAAACTGTCATTAACATTCTGGATTCATCCAGTTGTAAGTATTATTTTTCATTTATTAGAAGTACGTTTATTTTTAAAACATTTTTATCATCATGAATTTACAAAACTTAAACAAATTGAAAGAGCCAGATTTGCAACAAAATGTTCATTTAGCTTATCCACATTTACACAGTTTTACTATGATTTTAATTATATTAATTTAAACATTTCTAATTAAACGATTCAGTAATGCACACTAAAAGATGAAGCGTTGATATAGTTTATTAGAGAATATGCTGCACATAAATAGCTGTAAATTTGTTATAACTAAAATGAAACATCGGCTATATCTAGAAAGGATTACTAGCAACAGCTATTCATGTACAAAATGTATTACTGCGGCCTGTCTTTAATAAATAAGTTTGTATAAAACAAGTTATATCAACTTCATGACCTAAAAATTATAGAGCGATTTAGTTTTGAACAAAACATTTCGAATAGAGTATTTACCCTTGTTTTGTTAAATGACAAAAGATTCATGTAATTCGGAGTAATACGATTAAATAACCTTAACCATTTATAAATATTTACAGAAACTATGAAAATACTCTCACTAGCATTCGTATTGGCTGTGGCCAGTTTGGCCCAGGCAGACGAATCATTTGGAAACAACTTTGGAAACAACTTTGGAAACAACTTTGGAAACAACTTTGGAAACAACTTTAATGATGGATTCGGTATTGGATTTGGTGGCCAGGGACTTGGACAGGGCATTGGACACGGCATCGGACACGGCATCGGACAAGGCATTGGACTCGGCAGTGGCTATGGTAGCATCTCGAGTGGTTACGGCAGCGGATATGGTTCTGGCCACGGTTCTGGCTACGGCTTCGGCCACGGTTCTGGCTACGGCTCTGGCTACGGCAGCATGTCAAAAGGTTATGGCGGCGGGTACGGATATGGTAGCAAATTCATGAAACCTATGAGTGAGTACCTTAACTGTTGATTGTAAACGTCATCGTTAACATTTCTTCCCGACTGTGTAAGTGAATAGAGAATGTTTCATTTAATGTCTTTTAAAGTGATATTACCGTTCAAAGTGACCATCATAATTTTAGATATGTAAAACAGTTTCATTTACATTAAATAAAGAGAATATCTGTCAAAACCCTTTTTTTACTATCATAGTCAAAAATTTAAAACAAATCCACTCTTTCGGTTATGTATATTTTAATTTGTATCAGTCAATAACAGAAATATATTGGTATTTATTTCTTATATGATTTTAAAGCATTCACTGTGTTTACACGGCATCATTCTTGACTATAATCCAATGTGGCCATTTTGAAGGGTAATGCAAGTTAAACTGTATGCAATTCATCAAGGCAGTTCTTCACTGCAAAATGAAGTGATTGAAGAGATTTTAGTTAATTATCAGGCTCAAAATATGTTCAGTGTAAAAGCGGTATATTTCCTATAAAATGAAATTTAGGTTTATTTGTACCCGTTTTTTCAACGCAGTCAAGTAATCTTGTATGTTGTTGTGACAGGAATGTAGCGCATACTCTTTCATTCTGCAAATTTTTTATTTGACCAAAGATCTAAATTTTGATATGGCATATGATATTTTTGTCAAAATGCAAAGTAATTCCATAAAATCTACAGATAAAACTAGACTTAATGCTAAATTATCGGCATACCCCCACCCCCTGTTATTCTGTGGCGACGAATAAAAGCAACAAGTTATTAAGGTTATCACGATATTTCAAGTATTTTTGTAAGTGCTTTTGAATCCATGTATGCCAAGTTAATATATAGTCGAGCAAATGAAAGTTAATAACACATAAAGAGTGCATGTCTGATTTATTTTCAGTTAAACCTGTAATCCCCGTACCAGTTGTTCCAGTTATGAAGGTACCAATCCCCAAACCAGTTATACATGTGCCTGTGGTACCAGTAGTTAAAGTACCAAAACCTAGGCCAGTTATACCCGTGGTACCAGTTGTCAAGGTTCCCAAGCCTAAACCAGTGATCCCTGTGCCAGTGATCCCAGTAGTGAAGGTTCCCAAGCCAAGGCCCATCATCCCAGTGATGCCTGTCATGAAAGTCATGAAAGTTCCTACTATGCCAATCATTCACAAGGGTAAGTGTTTCCGCCTTTGGTTTAAATTAGAACGTAGTGTAATTAAAAATGAATACTAGTAATTGATAGTCACATAACAATCTGCTGTAACTGAATATTTGTGTCGTTCAGTTCCAATATATTAAAGAAAACGTGTAGTCATTGGAAAAATCATTCGACATTTTCAGTAGCTTCTACGGAAATCGTGGAATGAACACGTAGCATTTCTGGCGTCATACCCGCTTTGAATATCAAACTGATCACTGGCTGGTCAGTAAACGCACTAATGACATGAATTAATGCGTCAGTTATTTGGCTACCATGTCAACGAATTTTGTTTAGTCTAAGTTTTTCAAATTTGAATTAAAGGTCATTTAGGCTACGCTGGTAGTACTTATAGTAATGTTATCTGTGATGGGATGTACACGATGCTGAATACACCTTTTATCCGCTGACCTTCTCAAATGCTGTCGTGTATCGTGTAACTATTATTAGCAATGTATTGCATCAGTGACTGATGTGTGTACTCCTGAATACTTTGGACTGAATAATTTGACACTAAAATAGCAAGATGATTTTTCACATTTATTTTACATTCTGGAATGAATGGCGTCGTCAGATCTCTTCAAAACGTTTAGAATTTTTTTTAATGTACTGAGTAAAGGTTCAAACTATGCTTTTAATCTTACTCATAACACCAATATTGTTTTACAGGTTACGGACATGGCGGTTATGGCGGTTACGGACATGGCGGTTTCGGTGGTGGTGCTATCGGTGGTTTCGGTGGAATGGGTGCAATTAGTGGTGGATATGGGGCATTCGGATACGGCGACGATGACTTCGGTGATGACGATGGTTTTTTCGGTTTCCATGGCAGATACAGTGTTGGATCACGTGGTTTTGGATCTTCTCTTGGTGGTAAAGGAGGACTATCAATGCACGGTGGTGCAGGATATCACGACTCTGGTTTTGGACAGCTTCACGGTACTGGTTCAACCTTCGGTGGAGTAGGATCTTCGATTGGTGGTTCTCACTCTCTCGGACAGTTTGGTCATGGTGGCTTCGGATTGAACAACAATGGTTGGGGAAACAACAACGGTTGGGGAAATAACAACGGATGGGGAAACAACAATGGTTGGGGAAATAACAACGGATGGGGAAATAACAACGGATGGGGAAATAACAACGGATGGGGAAACAACAACGGTTGGGGAAACAACAACGGACATGACAATTTCCGTAATCATTAATGGTAAACCGTTACAGTGATAAAATATGCCTTTGACTTCAAAGCCATAATTCAACATGTTATTTATGAAATCTCTGTAAGAGAAAGGAACGTAAAAGAAATATGCTTAAATATGCCAAGGCTGAAATTCAAACAAGGTTTAAAAATTTGCTGATATGTCAAGACTGAAATCAAAATAGGTTTCATTAATTTGATGTCTCTTGAAATAATTCAAGCAGCAAAGTATTCCATATCACTGAAGTAGTAAGCATGTTGAATTGTAAAAATGTCTCATCAATCTTTAGAGACTATAAAGCGTATTTCTGACAGATATTTATTTTACTTTCGTGTTGCTATTTAGTATTTATTTCGATAACAAAACATCAAATTAACATGTATGTATGTAGTCAATTGCGTTACACTTCTCTGTATTATTTTGACAATCTATGCAGTCATCCAGCTTCCAGTTTATTTCGTGTTTCGTCCGTTACTAGTAAAACTTGTAACAATATTTTGATTTTTTTCTCCTAGGGTCTTTCTAAAAGAAATTTGCAAGACCCGTTTTGATCTTCACAGTGAATTGCAAACAATAATTCCATTTGATATGATATGGTTAAAACGTGCTAAACAATATAATTAGAATTACAATTATATGTATACTAGTAGTAAAGTACATCAGTTACCGGGGGCGGGAGAAATCAACAAGATAACAGTTTAGAATTGTATCATTTATCTTTAGTTCGATGTCCATATTTATCTGTTAGACCAAACGAAATTTGTTAAGGGAAATATGCCGAAATTACAGATCTCAATATATTATTACAGGAAACAGGATAGACTCTTCAGTGTTAAGATACTCCGATTTAAAATGCTCGTGCAAATTATTTAGAATCAAATGATACTAGACTTGTCTTTTCTTCAATTACAACAATTTTCTTTTGCTATGGTAACATTTGCCTTTTTAAACAGAAAACGCTGTCAAAATTTATATTCAATATCGTTGCTTTAAGGTATAGCCCGGTGCTTTATGAGTTGATTTTATGGTCAAAACCGTTTTTTAATTTTTATGAGAATCATCCACTTAAAATCAATTTTTCGTTTGACCCACTTATGGGTCAAAATGGATGTAAACAATGCTCTTTTATAATATTTTGTGATGTAGAGTTTAGAAGTAATCATAATGTCTGCAACTTTACATAAATGGTATTAATCACTAACAAAGTGTTACATGCATGTGCACTTTTTTTGCTAATTTTGATTAAGTCGCACTGCAACACATTTGAAAACAAATATGAAATTCTACTTTTCTGCGTTTACATCAGAAAGTTCGGTCAAATAAAAGGCAGACTTTTTACTTTGACAACTGCAAAATAAAAATAAAATTGGTATCAGCACCGGACTCTGCGTTTAAAGTGACTTTAATAGTGTTTGCTAAACGATGCTCAACTTTATATGATGTCATCAATAGCAAAACGTTTCTAGGTTGACTATTAGGAAAGCATGTTACCCTTGCGTCGTAGCTTCACATTTGGATAAAGTTTTGTATGCAACATATCACTGTAACCACTTATGTGATTGCTTTGAAACTTTACTTAAACATTCGGGGGTGTCAGACAAGCAAGTTGGATTACTCTTGAATTAATTTTATGCAAACTATGACTCTTTTTGGACTTTTGGTAAATGTATCTCAGTAACCACTGAATTTATTGATTTGAAACTTCAGACAATAAAGTAAGATAACTCTTGACTGAACTGGGCTTAAGCAATCTGATTAAAGTTTGCATGTAGGCTGTAATTTGGTAAAGTTTTGGGTGTATCTCAGTAACCAGTTATGAAATTGATTAAACACTTTATTTATATCTTCTTGGATATCAGACAGTCAAGTTAGATAACTGTCGCCTGAATTTAATTCAAATTATAGACATTTTAGTTAAAGTTTGGCATCCAAGCTGCAATCATGCACATATGGATCGATTGAAACATAATGAAACTTTTCAGCGGTATCAGACAGTAAAGTCAAATAACTCCTGATCAAATTTGATTCAAATTTAAGCCCTTGTTCAACTTAAAAATATTGGTTAAAGTTTTGCATGCATGCCACTATTCAGCCTCATATCTCAGTAACGTGCATGCATGCCACTATCAGCCTCATATCTCAGTAATGTGCATGCATGCCACTATCAGCCTCATATCTCAGTAACGTGTATGCATGCCACTATCAGCCTCATATCTCAGTAGCGTGCATGCATGCCACTATTAGCCTCATAGCTCAGTAACGTGCATGCATGCCACTATCAGCCTCATATCTCAGTAATGTGCATGCATGCCACTATCAGCCTCATATCTCAGTAACGTGTATGCATGCCACTATCAGCCTTAAGCTCAGTAGCGTGTATGCATGCCACTATCAGCCTCGTACCAGATGCATGCCACTATCAGCCTCATAGCTCAGTAGCGTGTATGCATACCACTATCAGCCTCATAGCTCAGTAGCATGTATGCATGCCACTATCAGCCTCATAGCTCAGTAGCGTGTATGCATACCACTATCAGCCTCATATCTCAGTAACGTGCATGCATGCCTCTATCAGCCTCATAGCTCAGTAACGTATGAATTGATTTCAGGGATATCAAACATTAAACGTCCATAGCTCTTGACAGAAATTAATGCAAATTATGATGTTTTTTAACTTAGAAAAGTTTGTTTAAGTTTTTCATGCACGCTGTTTTTATGCTCATATCTCAGTAGTCAACTATTGGATTCATTTGAAACTACAAGAAAGTGTTGACGGGTATCAGATTTGATAATAAGAAATGACCATGTAATTATTTTTTTTTGGTCCTTTTTGAAAGAAATGTTTGAATGTACCATCAAAGTGTTTCGAATAGTCGAGCGTGCTGTTATCTGACAGCTCTTGTTGTCTACCATGCTTCCTACGCTTCTATTCATTTTCAGTGTTCTTAGCAATAAAGCAATTAAGAGTAAAGCAGAAAACGAAAATAACTCACATTGCATATCAAGTAATATTTATATCACATAGTTATTTTAGTTAGATAAATTATTAAAAAGTTGCAATACAGTTATTCAGTACTTTATTCACGTAACATGACTTCTTTGTTCTTGCATGTATTTTCGAGTTCTAACTCAAAGATATGAAACTTTTGCACATGTCCATATTATTTTAGAGTATCAGTAGTCTTCAGTCAATTCATTTAGAGTGGCAACTTATATCGTATTATTTCAAACATAATAGAACAACAGCTAACACGTTTCCAGAATAATCATTAAGAGAAAATAAATACATTTGTACATTCAGTTATACCTCTATCGGTTTGTAAAGTAGGGTTCAAAATTATTGAGAACTTCAATGAAGCTGTCATTAAAACATTTGATGATGAATAATGACTTAAACCTAAAATGTTTTTATTCTTGTTTTAACGATTTTATCCCGCTAGGATTCGGCAAATAAAGGTTGCATCAGGCGTCACCTTAAATGCTTTGTTCACTTAACTTATATATTGTGGCATTTCAACACGACTGACACTCTAGCTACTTCAAAACACCGAAATTGACAGCATTGCATCGTCGAGTCATGGCTAGGTTTTATTTGTGTACATGAACAAATGCGTGTAAGATTAGTTTCAACATTTTAATATATCATTATTTTAATATCAAAGGAAATGCTTTGAACATTACGATCCATCTTAGAATATCTTCGTTTTGGCATTTACCCCTAATAAGATACCTATCAAAAGTGATATTTAAAACTTTTAAGTCGATATAGGTTCAACAGACACAGCAACATGTTGATTGGTCAATCAAAACTTTTTTGTGATACGTCAGATTGTATTTCTCAAAAACTGTAAATCATGTTGTACAGTTAGGTCATATTGCTTTGGTTATCTTTCGAGATGAGCTCATTTACCTTTGTATATGTGTATGACATATGTTTAGCAGTTAACATCGCCTCAGTTTGTCAGAAATTTTTTATGGAAATTAAAAAATACTAAATGTTGTACAATTCACGAGAATTTTGTAAAACAACGAAACTAAACTTTAGTAGCCTCATTTGACACAAAATGTTTTGAAATTATCACGAACTATTGTTTTGCCTACTCTTTAACTGCACGACGCCCAGCTTACAATATAATCGTGGTTGGAATTGAATGTACATTATATTTTAATTGTGACTACACTCTTTCCATTGGTTCACTTCTGTTCCACTATTCAGTTCCATTATAATTAAATTATCACTTGAATTTCAGAATATCTTAAAGTATATTACCGTTCAAAGTGGCCATCATAATTTTTAGAAAGACATTAATCACGGATTTATACTCCTAAATAATGAATATTACCATAGGTATAACCAAAATATATGATTCTCTGTAACATTTTTACTATGCTTTGATCGAAGACTTTGTTCTTGAAACAGTACTATATCATTTTGTTTTTATATTTATATGCAAAGAAAGCATTAAGAATAGGAATTCAGAAATCAACAGACAAATTGCAACTGCTTAGACCTAAATTTTAGACTATTTCACATTGAATGGTATCACCAAACTATGTACCTTAATTTCGTGTTAGGAAAAGAAGCACGTTTGGTGATGTCAAACATATTATCGGCATCAATGTATCCAACATGCTGTGCATCAGTGTGTGTATAAAATTTACTCAGAAAACAAGAAACAGAATGTAACAAGATCTCATAAACTGTTATTCTTATTTTTTAGATAGGTAAACCATATGTGCATTTTCTATATTGTTTTAAAATTTAATCAGAAATGAAATGAAAAAAAAATCGCAGCATGTTCAATACATTGTATGTGATATGACAATGTACAAATCATCTATTGCCTCCCAGACTATCTATAAATAAAGCAGGTTTTTTCGTATAATGAATGATTCGTTATTGTTCTTTTATTGTTTTGAACAATTGTATTTTAGTTTATGTATTTGTAGATGCTCTGGGACATGTACTTATATTGTAAATGGTGTTAGTAAGAAAATAAAATGGAAAATTCAAGATTGTGTCTGTTATATATCGTTGTTGTAAGATATTAAACATACTGGTATAGTGCCAATAGTAAATGTGTACTGAAATTTCAACTGGATACTTTAGTTTGATGCAATCAAATTATGTTTTATTTATTAAGTACAAAGTTGGACAGAACAATATCCTCTTAGAACAAAGAGCTTTTATGAGTCATGATTCTAAATTACAATATAAATTCTGTCCATATTTCAAGCAACACCAATATAGATCAAAGCGCTGTGAGCGCTGACGGCCTGGGGGCTATAGGTTAACTCCCCGAAAAACAACTTTTGACCTACGTGTTTTGCGCTGAACCTTACCTAAAGCGCGGGTCGAAATGTGCAGAGGACGAAATTCAATATATGACACAGAATGAATGATTCACAAATATATGGGTGGCAGGGAAGTTTGTTTTATTATAAAACGTACGTTAAATGAAAATTAATCACATAGTCAACATTATAAAGTGTTTAAGCCAATAAAAATAATTCGATCTGCGCTTTGTACAACTTCAAGCGATATGATCTGATGATGTGGATCGAAAATTATTGTGTACCAAGGACAAGACCTTGAAACAGAAATAAACAAAGCAATACCAGCAATGAAATATAAATACAGTACTGTACAATGTGTATAACAGAGAAAACCAAATATGATTCTGGGTTACCTTGTAGTTGTAATCGGTGAAACCGTTCACTGGGCCTTGACATGCAGCGTCCTCGATAGATGGCGGGTGATTTTGATCACGTGAGTTCCTTCTTGGGAATGTACGTAAATCATACATTTTTTAGAGAAATTTATTTTTAGGTAAATATATATGTAATCGTTCGTAAATAACAAAGTTGTCAATGAAATAACATCGGAAATTTGAAAATCAAACTACAAACTCTTATATCGAGCTTCGTACGTTTCCGTAAATTTCCGTAAATATCCGTACTTTTCGTGATATGCATATGATTATCTTCTGTAATCAGCTAACAGCGCATTAATTTCTAAAACAGAAAAAAAATGTGTAATGCAGCCCGTAAGCTATATACCTTCCTACAATCGCTTGAAGTTGTATGTACTCTTTTTATTTGTAATATGTTCTTATCATATGCGACATTCAAACAGAAGATTGATCTGGTCTGTCTTGCACTACTTTCGCATAGCGCATGTTTACAGTTGTTATTCGCACATAGCACAGTTAAATTTCTTGCAGTGTTTGAAATGTGGTATGCTAACTTAGGCCTATGGGACTTTCAATCCCCAGGCCAATAAATCAGTACATACTATTTGTTTAGCACTGAGACAGTTCCTATCATGTTAAATCCGTTGCTCCTTAATTAAAAGTTCTGTTTTTAAATGATTAAAAGCTTACACCAAAAACAGTACGGCAATCTTGCAGTCATACTGCGAAATGGTAAAACAAGGTTTTTGATTACGACAAACAGACACCAACCAGTACTGCCTTAGAGCCTATAAGGACATGATAGTTCTCTCATAATCTTAATTAATTAAATGCGTTCCTATATCCATGACGTCTTGGCGCTTAAAGATGGAATATCTTTTGGATAAATTTTTCAAGTGATAGCAATAACTCTGCCCTATAGACAAATAAACAAGAATGAAGTTAGAAGGGTCACTCATTCGGTTCAGGGCTAAACGGATTTTAGAGGAAGAAAAACCATACAAATGTTTTTGCAATTTAAAATCGTAATTTTGTATGATCTATTTTTTTTTAATGGGATTTTGCTACATAATTAGGATGATATATTTCATAAGCATTATAAACACTTATACAAAGAAGTCAGACAATAATAAATACACATCATTTTTTAACTTTTCGGTAAATAAACTGACAGAAGAAGAATGAATTCATTAGAAGGAGAATTAACATATACTGATCGAACTATTGAATCACTAAAGCAAATGTCTAATTACCATCACTTTGGAGTAGTGTGTTTACAACGACATTTTCAAGTCGTATATTGATATTGGTGACTTTTTAGTAAGGTCTACGCGGGACCCTGAAAGGTACGGTTTTTTGTTAGGGCCCTGTTGACTTCCGATAAGACAATGCAAATGCGCGAAAACATGATGTGAAGGGCATCTTTCCGTCGTGTCTTCGAATTGTAAATTATCGTCCCTTCGCATCATATTTTCGCGCCTCTGTTTATGTACACAAACATAATTATAAATTACATAAAATATCATTTATTTATAGAAAGTTGTATGTGTAAGCTATTTAGAACAAGTACCAACGGACCTACCTACACATCCCTTGAGATTGAGAAAGGTTTGCAAGAGCTATAAACATTTTTGATTATGTCTTAAAGTGTTCTTTGCAATGTTTGTATTACAACGTTCACAATATGTACCGTCTAACTCACTCACAAACCTTTCGTCTGACAGAGGTTTGCAAGAGCTATATTATAAACAACTTTGATTAGGTCTATAATTGTTATTTGCAATGTTTGTATTACAACGTTCACAATAAGTACCGTCTAACTCACCATCCCGTATCGATGGTTGTGTTATTACACGTCGAAGCGTTTTAATGCGAGAAAATTGTTTGAAAAATTTTGTTTTAATGAATTTCTGCTCAATGTGAGTAATATTGTAGTCTTCACATTTATGTCTATTTGTCCATGCTTGTGTTTTGTTTTGTCTTTTCGCTATTAGTCGTCCTCGAAATGTTGTGGACATTTGCAGTCCACAACATTGCCGTAGTATGTCCCAATAAAGCAAGTGTATCTCTACATCTTTCATTTGTTTGTCCGTGACACCAAATATCGGCTGGTATTTATAAGCAATTAAATGACCAATTTTTAAGACCGTTTCGTAAGCAGCAACATAAGGAATCCTTAAGCCATACATTTTTATTCTTCTTATATCTTTCTCCATTGTAATATTTCTGCCTGAAGTGACAAACACCCATGCATCACGAGGCAATGATTTCAGGAACATATTCATCTTGTGCGTTTTTATAACGTTATATTGGCAGGAAGAACATCTTCTGACAAAATTGCAACCAACAGATTGATTAGAATGTTGTTGAGTAATGGCAACAAAGAGGCATACGATTTGGAATTGTAATGTCGAAGCTGTCCTTTCCCTGCCATACTGTATAATGATCTTCGAGATATTTGGTTGAAAGACGTCTGACTGAAATATAATGCCATCAATATTATGACAAAGCAGGTAAAGGAAAATCCCCAACCTAAATCTCAGTATTCGGAACACTTCTTTATGACTACGTTAAATTGATAACATCCTCATTTTCGCTCCTTAACATTTGTCAGTTTATCAAAACCTTACGTTTTAATTTATGATATGTTTAATAATTATGTCTCCGTGTTATAGACGTTAATGGAATGACAAATTCATTTGTAATCCTCCAACTGTTTAGTTGCTATACCATTTTAACTATGTACCGTACAACATAAATTAAAACTGATCTGAACACAATGATAGTTGTCATAATTAGAACAGTGATTTGTGCTTTGATTTTTTTTAATTTACAATAACATTTTAAAGTCTACAGAGTTCACAATGCACAGGATGATTGCTCCTGGTTACCTAATGCAACAGTAGTTTTTAGTTGTGTGTGACGTCATCTTTTCTCCCCGTTTTTCCGACAAGAAACCACTATTTTTAAAACCGAAGTACCTCTAAATTTTCTAAAATAAACATACGGATTGAACGCAACTCACATTTATGAAATACCAAACAACAGGCTTTGCTGTCGGCATTATTTGAAAAAATGATATTGTGTCAAAAATGAAAAAAATATATCTTCATTTAAAGTGACATTATGCGCATCTTACTGCACATAGTGTATTTTTGGTGATAGTTTTATAAAAGCAATTTTTGGTTGCTGTGCTTTATATGCGTTAAATTAATGATTATGCCGCATTAGTATTTGAAGTTGGTGCTTTAGATATAAAAATCAGACTGATAAAATGATAGTTGATTGTGTCGTTTTTGATGTTGGTAGAGATTTTGACAGTGGAAGGGAAGCAGCTCCTGCATGCAGTTGCTCTTTTCTTAAATTGACTCTCCCAGTCAAATAAGAAAATCAACATTTGGAAAGTTATTTTTTCAACTGGGAGCGGAAAGACTTTGGTGTGTTTGGGTTAAAAGCTATTATTTCCCCCAAGCTTTTGTATACACACCATAATCAGCTGGTTTTCACTTGAAAAAATATATCATAATGCATTTAATAGTTTCTGTCATGAGCACGAGGTTCAGATCGAAATATCCGTCACCGAGGGTAACTGTTTTGGCGGGAACGAGGCTCTGCTATTTGTCTGAATCATATTCAGTCTTTTGCGTAATCGACCAATAATAATTATCGTCTTTTATTAAACAAAATGTATATCAAACTTGCTTTTATTCATATGTATTATTTTATCTATCAAAAAGTATTGTGATAATGCGACACTGTTTTATAAGTTCTACAAAATTAATCGTGGTGAAAGCTCCGCAAGATTGTGAACGCAGGTCCGGTGGGTGATTGTGTGAATTACTCCTAGTCTGAAATTTGTGTTTTAGGTATAAAACGGAAAACTATAAATTACTAAGACATTGATAGATATCTTTTTAAACGTTTTTGTTGTTCAAAAAAGGTACGAAAACTTCCTCATTTGACCATAAGTTGGTTCGTACCCGAATACGAATTACTGTTTTATTATGTGAAACTTAGACAGTCATATACATGTCTTGAATACGATTTGAAAATACTATATAGACAGAAATGTAATAATCTAAGAGGAAAAGAATATTAATTTACAAAATACAGGTATTAACTGAAATTTTCAACCTTACCATGATTCTTTGCTAACCTAACTTCGGCAGGTTCATTCATACATATATAAATTATTGAAATCATTGATATCATCGTCAGCAGCAGCAGACTACACCACCTCTAGAACCACCACCAAGATTGATAAGATTGATACATGTAACAACCTGCTACCGGTTGTAGAGAGGCTGGATATGACCACTCCTAGACCATACATATATTAATTTTACTAGTAGGTCAAAGATGAGGTCGTGAATAGAAACAAACTAGGTAACATTTGGGTAAACTGTTGGGCATTCGTGCGAACTTTGTAGAGAGATTACTTTATATTCAGTAGTTGACGTTTATTTATTTTTACTAAAAAGGTCTTAGTTATGGTTACCATGGTGGTTCCGACGAAAATCAATGTCTACGTAACATCTAGGTCTTGTTCCTTTTTTATTTTGAAGTCAAAATTTAAGGTCATTAATTATTGGGTCTGGACCAAAGTCGTTCACATATGTACTAATTATAGCAGGACGCCTATGGCGCGATGGGGTAGCGCGTTCTACCCATGTTCGAACAGTCCCGGGTTCGATCCCCAGCAGGGCTGTGGTGGTAGTTTCGTTTGTCAAACATAAACATATGTTCACATTACCTCTCTGTCTATTCGAAATTGACTCCATCTGGAGGGTGTCTGGAGAGTGATTAATCTAAGTTGTCAATCACAAAAGTTGAAACAGAAAAATTTGATTTTTTCCCAAACGAAACAAAAATTCAAACTATTCTGTTACAACTTTTGCTATCAAAGTTGTTAATCACAAATGTATGGAAGCCTTGGAGGGCCACTTTTGAGTTTCGACTTACGGGTGTTTTTGACTTTTAAGTTATGACTTTCAACTTTTGACTTTTGACTTATGACTGCTACTTTCAGACACTTTAAGAGGAATGCTACTGCATAAAAGCATAACGATCTGCTGTGACAATATAAACTGGGATTCGAACCTGTATTAAGGTTTTAAAATGATGTTTGTGCGTAGCACTGTAAACTTGTTTGCTGTAAATAAATGAACTAAGTTCTTTTGTCTTTGTCATCTATTTTAGTATCAATGAGCCGTGACGGCGCGTCAGGACGCGACCTTGGGAGCCTCCGCAGTGAGCGGCGACGCACCTCGCCTCGGGAGGCCTTGTGGGTGTCCTCTTTCTTAAAATATAATAATAATAATAATAATAATAATAATAATAATAATATAATATAATATCTCTTTTTTAAGAAGCTAGCACATTAAGCATAATGTACATAAAGCACATATTTTTATCTACCATGAGACCTTTCTTTTAACAATGATAATTACAATTGAGAATTTTCTAAAGGGGTTGGGGACTTGCCCCCAGGCGTCAGCCAACATGAAGGACTGTAAAAAATTGTTTTTTTGTTGCTAAGGTAACTTTTTAAAAATTACTTTTTATGTTTTTATGTATCTATATGTTAATATCAAAGGTATCCGAAGGAAATTAAAGTGCTGTATATGTTAGTTTTGTTTATTGTTGTCCTCAGAGCAGGTTCCTAGTATTACCTGAACCTGCCGCTGGAGGTCCTCGTGAGGACCGTGTAAGGGAGGGTTAGGGTTAGGTTAGGGTTCTTTTTTCATAAGTGATAAGAAGTCAAAGTAAAAGTGTAAGTAATAAGTCAAAAGTCAAAAGTAAAGTAAAGTCAAAAGTATAGTCTAAATCATAAGTAATAAGTCAAAAGTCAAAAAAAAGCGTGTTAAAACACGTTTTATTTTGTTACATTGCACAATGATGTACTTTTATATATAATTTTAATTGATTTTATTAAAATCTTTTAATAGAAATTGTATTTATTGAGTGTTGACGTGTTTATATTGTTTTAATAAAAACGCCAAAGAGGCAAACAGTAGTTCTAGTCTAAGTAAAAGTAGCGTCAAAAGTCATAGTCAAAAGAAAAACTAGTCGAATCGGCCCATACAAATGTTATAATAGAATGATTTGATTTTGTTTTCTTTTGGGGAAAAAAATCGGAATTCTGTAAATGATTATGTTGTCAATGACATTCGCTTTTCAAAACAGTTTCAAATTGATTCTTGAACGTGTCAGACATGTTAAAATTTCTGTTTTAAGTAGGTAAGAGTTCATAAAACCCTCTTTGATTTGAGACACACAAAAATTCAGTGCCCTCAGCGCTTTGATAAGTATATGTGGTTACATGTGACAAGATGGGTGACACGGTGGTTGAGTGGTTAACGCTCTGGACTACCAACCCGGAGTTCCTGGCACCGGGGCACTTGAAATTTATGAAACTCTTTCAGTGTTCCCACCCGTCTACAGATGAAATGGCTAGAAACCCAGAGGTAGTCCACGTGTATCGGTGCTATACACCGGAAGTGTAAAAGAACCAATGGTCTGTTCGTAATAGAGCTAGGGTCTGGTACCCGGATTCCGCTGTTTTAGCATCTGTTGTCTCTTCAACCAGTGTTTGTAAGGAGTCTTGGCAAGTTCATCCGGGGAGAAATCCCAGGGTCGGTTTGGACTATAAACAATCTAACTATGCTTAAATTTAATTGTGTGCATCGTTATTTGTTTTGTTCGAGAAAAAAATCTCACCAAAATGTATAGATTTAGGCACCAGAGGTTTCAATGTGCGCAGTCTGAAAGCTGCACATCAGTGTATTCCTCAAGGATCAACGTTTACTTGGAAACTGTTATTTTCTGGACAAAATTTTGACTTTAACATGCCAAATTTCGCATTATTCTGGACAAAAATGTTCGTTCGATAATCACTTAGAGTGGTCATCAAACATTTTTTCAGGGTAATCATTTAATTATATGTAAATAAGTATCGAAAGTATCAGAAATACTAACCCCACTAAAGCTTAAAGAATAATTCGAGTCGTGTCTGTGTGTGGGCACAGCTAAAGTTGCGAGCGCCAGGGTGGTGTGTGATACCTTCTGAAATATGTTCAACTGATTACTGTCCACTTACTTGAATGACATTGTTAAAGTTTGAAAGAAGATATTATCTAACAAGAGGCCTAAAATGGCCAGTATCGCTCTACTGATCTGACTGGATTGATCTGAGTAAATTTTGTGAAAATCTTTTGCAACGTTATCAAGGAAAAGCTAACAGAGTTCACTGTGACTTTCATCACCCACTGACTTCAAACACAGTAGGGATCATCTACTAAGTAACACTAATCATCCAATCACGTTTGAAGACTGTGGGTGGTGTAGATCTCAAGATATTGAGCGGAAAAGATTTTCAAAATTCGGGTCACTGTGACTTGACCTTTGCCTACTAATCAAAGATCGATAGGGATCATTTATAAGTTATAGGGAGCCTTTTGAGAAAGTTTGATAAAAGTAGAATAAAAACTGTAACACCTACAGCTTTTTCCAGGAAAATCTAACGCAGGTCACCGTGACCTTGATCTTTGACCAACTTACGCTCTAAAGAATAGAGATCATCTAAAGGTTGCAGGCAACCTTCTCAGGAAGTTTGGTGAAAGTTGAATGAAAGCTGTGACATGTAGAGTGTATTTAGGAAACTCTAAGGGAGGTCACTGTGACGTTGACATTTCATCTACTGACCCAAAAAACGATAGGGATCATTACATGTTACAGGGAACCATCTAAGGAAGTTTGATGAAATTTGAAAGAACCCTGTGCCCTGTAGAGCGTTATCAAGTAAATGCTATTGGAGGTCACTGTGACCTTTACCGTTGACCCACTGACCTCCAAAACATATGTATCACTTGCATGTTGCAAGGAACCTTCTGAGCAAGTTTGATGAAAGTTGAATGAAAAGTGTGACCTGTAGACCGTTATCAAGGAAAATCTAACACTGATCTTTGTAGCCTTGACCTTTGACCCACTGACCCAAAAAACAATAGGATCATCTACATGTTGATCGAGACCTTCCGAGCACGCTTGATGCGGAAAGTTGAATGACTATTGTGACGTATAGTGTTATCAAGGAATTGCTATCGGAGGTCGCTGTGACCTTGACCTTTGACCCGCCGACCCCAAAAACAACTTTCATCAAAGTCAAATGAAAATTGCGACCTGTAGAATGTTATCAAGGGAAAGTATACGGACAGACGGACGACGGCCAAACCACCATGGCATAAGCTCTGCTGGACTTTGTGCAGTAGATCTAAAATTAGATCTTTTACACTATTTCAACGAAAAAAAAGCGTATTTTTCATTTCGGATGATATTTCAACAAATTGCCATTTTGTTTCAAAAGTGAAAAAAATGTGTGTTGTTTTCAATATTTTAAAATCAATAAATGATCGGGTTTAGCCACGTCAAAATTTGAATTCTTAAACATTTACCTTGATAGCATGAATGTGGTATCCGGTAATATACAAAATGTATATCGTCGCCATAATAATTACCCCACAGGACACAAATACAAATATTAAAACGCCTTTAGAATTACATGTAATATGTTTAAGAACAGTCTTCATGTTTGAAATCCTGTTTAAGTCTTTTCAAACAGCCAATTACACGTACCGGGTATGTATTTCAATAGCCGTTATTTATTCACAATTTAACAATACTGTACATTGATTTTTTCATTAGTTTTATATATTTGGCATTGGAGCATTAAATAAACTATAATTGGTGCATGTTAAGATCAATATATATATTTAGTTTTTTAATAGAGAAAAAACATGTACTGCTATTGTTAGATGTTATATATTAAGCCGTGACTGCACTTAATATTTATACATTCTATAGCAAGTCATAGCTCACGGGTCAAAATCCTAATATAGTGTTAGTATCAAGACGTGAAGTTTGCAGTAGCAGTGGATGGATGGATGGATGGATAGATAAATTTCGGTAAAAGTGTACCTAAAACATAGCATAATCAATGAGATGCATGTGTTAAAACAAATAACAAACAGTGTGACAAACTAATTGAGCCATGTAGAGCACACCAATACCAGGGATACATTGTTTATCGATCTTGCACTGCGTTTAGAGGAACAAAATGCATATTTAGATAACCGGAAGCTTTGTTATACTTGATTTTATGCATATGGCTAAGAGTTATCTGATCAATCCTTTTGGGTACTGGTAGTCATTTCAATGTTTTGAAATGTTTTCTACCTATACGTGACCTGCAGTCTAAAGCACAAAACGCACAAGTTTATTTTGGGTACTTGTAGTAGCGGTAGTTGGCAGTAGCAGTAGTTAGCAGTAGCGGTAGCAAAAACATGGAGTTGGCCGAAGCAGAAGTTAGCACTAGCGGTAGCAAAAGCGTGGAGTTGGCAGTAGCAGCACTGGTAGTAGCGGAAGCAAAAACGTGAAGTTGGAAGTAGCAGTAGTAAGCAGTAGCGGTAGCAAAAACGTGAAGTTGGCAGTAGCAGAAGTTAGCAGTAGCGGTAGCAAAAACGTAAGGCTGGCAGAAGCAGTAGTAAGCAGTAGCGGTAGGAAAACCTTGAAGTTGGAAGTAGCAGTAGTTAGCAGTAGCGGTAGCAAAAACGTGGAGTTGGCCGAAGCAGAAGTTAGCACTAGCGGTTTTTAAACGTGAAGTTGGCAGTAGCAGAAGTTAGCAGTAGCGATAGCAAAAATGTGGAGTTGGCAGTTAGCAGTACTGGTAGTAGCAGAAGCAAAAACGTGAAGTTGGTAGTAGCAGTAGTTAGCAGTAGCGGTAGCAAAAACATGGAGTTGGCCGAAGCAGTACTGGTAGTAGCGGAAGCAAAAACGTGAAGTTGGCAGTAGCAGTAGTTAGCAGTAGCGGTAGCAAAAACATGGAGTTGGCCGAAGCAGAAGTTAGCACTAGCGGTAGTTAAAACGTGAAGTTGGCAGTAGCAGAAGTTAGCAGTAGCGGTAACAAAAACGTAAGGTTGGCGGAAGCAGTAGTAAGCAGTAGCGATAGCAAAAACGTGGAGTTGGCAGTAGCAGTACTGGTAGTATGTATGTATTTATTTCAGTACCAAGTACCAAGGATAACACAATAAAGAGCAAGCTCTTATTTCCATTGTGGTCCTTTATTTTAGAGAAAGAAGCAGATACAAGGGAATCCGAGTACCAGACCCTAGCTCTTTTACGAATAGACCCGTTGGTTCTTTTCTACGTGCCCGGTGTATAGCACCGATACACGCGAGACTACCTCTGGGTTTCTAACCAGTTCATCTCAGATAGGTGGGAAACACTGAAAAGCATTTCTGAAATATCCAGTGCCTCGGCCGAGAATCGAACCGGGGACCTCCGGATTGGTAGTCCAGAGCGTTAACCACTCGGCCACCACACCACCTATTAAAGGAAGCGGTAGCAAAAACGTGAGTTGGCAGTAGCAGTAGCTCCCTCTCCCTGCCACTTCTGCTAACTGCAGTAGCTTTAAATACATCCTACAAATGTATGCAAAGTAACCAATTACAGATTCAATTCCTGATATTCCTTACCTACTGATCACATATATATCTACTAGTATTTGTATATGTCCTGTACAACAAGGGACCAGTATAAGATTGTGTGGCAAGTCGATACCCAATGCATCTGTGGATCAAGACGGTCATAGATCGATTTAAATTTAGAATTGACTTTGGTTTCTAAAACCCAGACTAACCAAAAGCTAAGATCTGCGTATAGCTGTCATATTAATCTTTGCTAAGTGTATCACCACTTGTCGTTAAAATTAAAAATACAGTGGTTGGCTTTAGCGAATATTTCATATATTATAGTAAATCTGACTGATACGGCATTTTTATGCGATTGTCCCTAAAGTACGGTATCCGTATGCATCATCGTTGTTTCGCGTCCTCGGACTGGTGACTGCCAAGGGCGAAATTACAATAAGACGATGCGGTGACGCAAAAACACGATGCGAAGGAACGGTAACACTTTGCGAAGACATGATGGGATTATGCGAAGACACGATAGGACGATACGAAAGTGCAATATATATAATTTATATGGCAGTTTAATGAAAATGGTTGAAAATTAAAACATGCTTTGATAACAGCCAACCATTATGTACGATTACTGTATGACCCAAGATGTACTGTGGTGATACAATTATTCCGGTCAGGGTTGGGACCTTGCAATGGGGGGTCACTTTCAACTCTTCAGGTGTCTATGATTCTAATCGCTCCTTCTCTACAGTCAAATTTAGAAGTACAACTACAAATGGTTTGCCTACATTTTAGTGCAGTCAGAAATACCCTGATAACGGAACATACACTACATATGTGCCCCTAGCCCCCGAGGTGCACACTGGTTTGCAGTGGTAAAGTGGACAAAAGGACTTTTCATCTGCTGTCACCAAGTAGCTAAAGAAAGAACTTTTCTATTAAGGATGATTAAAATACAAAATACACTGCGTTAATAATGTTACAATCACATAGATGACAAGAACAAGAAATTTAAAAATAAAGGAGCAAAACAAAAATCAAAAAAGGAAAAACAAACACGTGGACTGTGTGAATTAAACATTTAATATACAAAACATTTCATATAATTTTATTTGACATGTGTTATGAGAATGATTTGCATTTCAGTGCTATGGTTATACAAGGTGGGATGCTTAAGACGTCACATCAGTCATGCTAAAGTAAAGAAGTAGTGACATACATGCTGATTATAACCGACAGACAGTATGGTCACATAAATATACACGTAACAATAATACAAGGCATTGAAATAACATAATATTCTAAAATCGTGAAAAATAGACGGAAAGTCTAAAGCTGAAGTATGCACTGTTGAATATCCGAAACGTCCAACTTTATAAATAACGATCTAACTAAAGTGCGTGTAATTATTGATTTGTAATAAATTTGGTGTCGCTGCTTTAAGGTTTAAATTTTAGTGTTCATCAGATTACACTTGTTATTTTTTCCCCCCCTAAAAACACATATAAAGTTACCTTTGGTTTAAGGTTGCTTTTGGTAATTGGAAAATAGTTACATGTTTATGTTATACTGTTGTTCAAAGGGACAAAATTCTAACAAAGGTATTTATCCCAAAAATAATATTACAAACGTTTCAACATAAAACTTGAATCTGCATTAGAATTTTATTTTATTCCTACTGGATATAGTGTACAAGCAGTCTATCTGTGACATATATTAAATTTCCACCCAATTTTGTTAGGTATAATTTGCTTTTTATATCCATCAATAACAGAAACGAATAAGTGTTTTCAAACCATTTTTTGCTTTTTATGCATATTTTGAACAGTAATATAACACATTATTTAGCACAATGTTACATGATTTTAATAAACTGATTCAGCCTTTTCTTTCTACATGTTTCTCTTGCAAGATGTACTTTCTTGCTATACTATATGCAACTCTTCCACTCCGAGGAAAGTTTAAATTCCCCATATATTTTCAGGAACATTTAGACCCGATTTCGTTTTATGATCTATCATTCTCGTCATAAAGAATCTCATCTGTCACTTACAAGGTTAAACTCACAACTAACCGCATCTAATACATTCATACTCTAAAACATATAAATATACATAGTAAAACTTTTGTTTTATTCTAGTGTTATCAATAAAATTTTACCATCAGTTTTTTCATCAGGTAACTATTGCGTGACCTTTTCAACTTCTAAAGTAAATAAATAATTGTTTTAAATGTCTATAAGTGAAACAAACACTATTATAACAAAACTATCTATCTTGGTTGTTGATACTGTTGCTGTCCTTGATGTTGTTGATGCTGTTGTTGTTGCTGTTGTTGCCCTTGGTGTCTACTGGGTGGCGGGACAGTAGGCTGAAAGCCCGGGTTGTCTTGCATTTGTTTCTGAAAGTAATATTAATTCAACAGAATCAATACAAAATCTTCATTTCTGCTTGTCAAAAAATAATTTTTGAATTGTGCCATTCCCGGCCAATAGTTTTACCCCTAAACGCTTACTAATTTACTACTTTTTTCCTATTCACACCAGTGACCCATATACATTCTTGATGGATCATTTTTGCATGCGTTAAATTTGGTATTAGCTACGACCTTATAGCAATGGTATTAGCTATGATCTTATAGCAATGGTATTAGCTATGACCTTATAGCAATGGTATTAGCTATGACCTTATAGCAATGGTATTAGCTACGACCTTATAGCATGGTATTAGCTATGACCTTATAGCAATGGTATAGCTACGATCTTATAGCAATGGTATTGCTATGACCTTATAGCAATGGTATAGCTATGATCTTATAGCAATGGTATTAGCTACGACCTGATAGCAATGGTATTGCTATGATCTTATAGCATGGTATTAGCTATGATCTTATAGCAATGGTATTGCTATGACCTTATAGCAATGGTATTGCTATGACCTTATAGCAATGGTATGCTACGACCTTATAGCAATGGTATTGCTATGACCTTATAGCAATGGTATTGCTAGACCTTATAGCAATGGTATTAGTATGACCTTATAGCAATGGTATTAGCTATGATCTTATACCAATTATTATAAAGTTAATTAGGCGGGTGACATTAATTAACATACCTGCATCTCTTGGAATTGCTTGAACTGTTCAAACTGCGATTGTTGATTATTCATTTGTTGCTCGTGCATTCTTCGTGCATGGTACTCCTCACGACGACGCGCTCGGGCAAATTCGGAATATGTTAGGTATCCATCCTTGTCCATATCGTCATCAATCAGCACACGATCAATCATGTCTGTAATACAATGATATTAAGATGTAATGATCGCTGAAATCATTGTTCGCACTTTAAAACAAATAGATTCAGTAGTTAAAACATCATTAGTTAACACTTAATATGATCATAAAATGCACTTAGAAAGAGACTTAGTAAATTAAGCGCTTTAGTATGTAAGAAATTAGTTACTTTATTAGTAGATATGACACTTTTACGGAATTAAGATCATTTGTGCTAAGGATAAACGTGTCCAAAACCTACAACAAGTTCTCTATGTTTGTACATACCCGGTACTCAAAGTATTTGAAGTGCTCTCTAGTTATCTGCTCCTATCACAGAATGCCTATACAGTTCACAGAAAAAAGAGAAGTCTGTATCAATACTCCGTGATTATATATCTTAATTTACCTTCGTAATACTTCTGCATCCCTACATATCTTTCTTTCATCATTTCTTCCTGTTGCTCTTTTGATTTTCCAAGTTTTTCACTGAATTCCAGCTCTGGCACAGGTAACATATGTGCCATAGCTTGCATTATCTCTATTCCGTCCAGTAACGTGTCGTTGTTTGTATCGTGTAATCTTATGGATAGAAAAACAATGGCAAATATGTAACATATTTCATAGCGATTTTACTTTGTACATATTTCTAGTAAAAACATCTTTAAAATTTAATTTTGCTTCAGAGGAGGATTTGTATATGGGCTGTAACAAGATTTGTATATTGGTCGTGACAAGATTTGTAAATGGGTTGTGACACGATTTGTTTATGGACTGTTACAAGATTTGTATATGGGCTGTGACAAGATTTGTATATTGGTCGTGACAAGATTTGTAAATGGGTTGTGACACGATTTGTTTATGGACTGTTACAAAATTTGTATATGGGATATGACAAGATTTGTTTCTGGACTGTGAAAAGATTTGGATATGGACTGCGACAAGATTTGTTTATTGACTTTGACAAGATTTGCATATGGATTATGACAAGATTTGTATAAGGGATGTGACACGATGTGTTTATTGACTGTCACAAGATTTACATATGGATTGTGATAAGATTTGTATAATGGATGTGACAAGATTTGTTTATGGACTGTGACAATATTTGTATATGGGCTGCGAAAAAACAAGTACATTGTAGTTCACTTAAACTCTTCTGCATCCCACGGGGAAACGCGGACAATTTTTATCATCTCTTTTTTGTATAGTTTATGAGTTACATAGTATACCCTTGCCTGTTAACTATTTGGCAAATTTATCTCAGTTTCTAACATATCATCACTATAATACCTGAAGTAGTGAAACTCCATTTCTTCTGGACTCATGTTTGCCTTGACGTTGATTTCATCCTTCATATGTTCCCGTAAATGTCTGAAAAATAAAAGATAAAAAGATTTTTTTTTTAAAATAAAAAAAAAAAAAAGTTATTATTCAGCCCTTTGTAAATTTCACGAAACTCAATAATAGAACGTTTTATAATTTTAGTAAATTGTATAAATTGTTTAAAGTGACATTATGCGCCTTTTTTCAGTAAAAATCCTGCTAAATGTTGATACAAAAGCTTGGAAATGATAGCTTTTAACCCAAACCCCACTTCCCAGTATAATTATTCCAAGAGCCATTTTCTTTTGACTGGGAGAGTAAATTTAAGAAAAGAGCAACGAAGATTGCTTCCTTCCCTGCCAAATCTCTACCAACATCATTTACGAACAGTTTTCAACAATTTTATCGTCCATTTTTATATCACACCATTCAAATATTAAGCGGCAATCATTAATTCAACGCTTTAAAGCACAGCAACCAATTCTTTTACAAATTCACTATGTGCAGTTGCGCTAATGTCACTTTAAGTAATATTTATATATACTTACTGTTCATCTTGTGTTATTTTTGGATCATTAAAGCTTTTTGGGCGTTGCTCAGGGGGCACAGCCTGGTGTCCATGATCCCCGTGACCTCTGGTTACCATGGCAACAACACTGAGTATCAATAAGCCGAAAAAAATGTTGCGGGACTCCATCCTGGAAACAAATGATCATACATTCTAAATTTACAGACATTCTATTATATTTATTTAAATTTATGTTGTATGATTTGAATGGTTAGGTAATTATAGAGCAACTTCTAATCATTCTGAAGATCATTTTTGTAATATATAATATTTTTATGTATTTTGTTAGTTTAAAGGTATTTGCTGCCCTGAAAAACTCTACTATTGTAAGATAGAACTGAAACGTTTAAGACCTGATCAGTACATTTGTATTACTATATTGTCTTTCATATGTGTCAACTTTCTTTTCAACCTCATGTCACTATTGACAGTTTCTAGCCTTAGGTAGTAAACTGGTAATACACTTGTGTCCTTGTATTTGCTTTTTTATCAAAGTTTTAACTGAACGGACAACTTTAGAGAACTGACTTCAGTAGTTTATCGTTATAGTCTTTAAAACACAACTCTAGTCTGGTAATCTACTAATTATACCACCAGCTGTTAGTATCGGACATGGTTTTCTGCCGTGACGCCAGTCTCGTTCATGCTTCTCCGTTAAAACGAAACGTTTTGGGACAGTGGAGCTTAATTTATCGCATTCTCCTGTTTACCAAACAATTATTTGTGACCTCTTGCTAATTTGTGTATAGACTGCTTATACATCTGAACCTAACGTTTAACAACATGTACACATTCGGCGTTACGTTAAATTGACGTTTTATAAACGTTTCTATTTTTGTCTGTGAAAACGTTACCGCAAGAAGAAGCAAAACACTTACCTCACACGCTAGATCCTTATCTCCCGTAATTTGTGTTAGTAAGAACCCGTTTAAGTAAATGCTACGTGTACGTCTTCCACTTCCGGCGTGTATCAACCGAAAGTAAACAGCTAACACGTCGAGTTATATGCCGAATGACAACGTTAATTTGATTGATGGACGTTTTGACAGTAAGTTTTATTGCCTCGTTTTGAAAAAGCGCGCGCTAAAAGGTTTTCATAAAAGTGAGATAAAAATGACAAATACAAGAGATATGTTTCGAATAAAGTTTCTGCTGCTGATGGATGTCATATCTAAGGCACTAGAGAAAAAATGTAACTTGGTAATATGACTATATATATTTGCGAAAAGGAGATTCCGTCTACAAAATGAACTTTTTATTTAATTGTTACTTTAATACGTTATTATTCATTATTCTTAGTGTAGAATAAATTGATATAAAGAAATGACAATGTTGGCATTCATTTAATTTGTTGATAATGTTTAAAACTGCAGTTAAAACCGAAAATCAATTATTTAATGTCTGCGAAAAAAATGATATTAGGTTACTGTCTTAGCGTGGTTGAATCTGTTAGGCCAGTTGGAGAAAGGTCTATGCTGGCTGCTTCTAGTAGAGCTGTTAAACGGCTGGAAGTGGAGCAGTAGATCAGTATGACTGCTTGCAGTTATGGTAAGAGAGAAGTTTACTGCTTGCAGTTGAGCGGGCTGGAAGCGAAGCAGTAGATCAGTATGACTGCTTGCAGTTATGGTAAGAGAGCAGTTTACTGCTTGCAGTTGAGCGGGCTGGAAGCGAAGCAGTAGATCAGTATGACTGCTTGCAGTTATGGTAAGAGAGCAGTTTACTGCTTGAAGTGGAGCGGGCTGGAAGCGAAGCAGTAGATCAGTATGACTGCTTGCAGTTATGGTTAGAGAGCAGTTTACTGCTTGAAGTGGAGCGGGCTGGAAGCGAAGCAGTAGATCAGTATGACTGCTTGCAGTTATGGTAAGAGAGCAGTTTACTGCTTGCACTTGAGCGGGCTGGAAGCGAAGCAGTAGATCAGTATGGTTAGAGAGCAGTTTACTGCTTGCAGTGGAGCGGGCTGGAAGCGAAGCAGTAGATCAGTATGACTGCTTGCAGTTATGGTTAGAGAGCAGTTTACTGTTTGCAGTGGAGCGGGCTGGAAGCGAAGCAGTAGATCAGTATGACTGCTTGCAGTTATGGTAAGAGAGCAGTTTACTGCTTGCAGTGGAGCGGGCTGGAAGCGAAGCAGTAGATCAGTATGACTGCTTGCAGTTATGGTAAGAGAGCAGTCTACTGCTTGCAGTGGAGCGGGCTGGAAGCGAAGCAGTAGATCAGTATGACTGCTTGCAGTTATAATAAGAGAGCAGTCTACTGCTTGCAGTGGAGCGGGCTGGAAGCGAAGCAGTAGATCAGTATGACTGCTTGCAGTTATGGTTAGGGAGCAGTCTACTGCTTGCTGTAGAGCGGGCTGTAAGCGAAGCAGTAGATAAGTATGACTGCTTGCAGTTATGGTAAGAGAGCAGTGTACTGCTTGCAGTAGAGCGCGCTGGAAGCGAAGCAGTAGATCAATATGACTGCTTGCAGTTATGGTAAGAGAGCAGTGTACTGCTTGCAGTAGAGCGCGCTGGAAAGGAAGGAGTAGATCAATATGACTGCTTGCAGTTATGGTAAACGAGCAATATACTGGTTGCAATAGAGCGGGCTGTAAGCGAGGCAGAAGATCAGTATGACTGCTTGCAGTTATGGGAAGAGAGCAGTGTACTGCTTGCAGTAGAGCGCGCCGTAAGCGAAGCAGTAGAACGGTGTAACTGCTAGCAGTTATTGCAAGATAGCAGTTTACTGTTTGCAGTAGAGCGCGCTGTAAGCGAAGCTGTAGATCGGTATAACTGCTAGCAGTTATTGTAAGATAGCAGTTTACTGTTTGCAGTAGAGCGCGCTGTAAGTGAAGCTGTAGATCGGTGTAGCTGCTTGCAGTTATTGTAAGATAGCAGTTTACTGTTTGCAGTAGAGCGGGCTGTAAGTGAAGCTGTAGATCGGTATAACTGCTTGCAGTTATTGTAAGATAGCAGTTTACTGTTTGCAGTAGAGCGGCGCTGTAAGAGAAGCTGTAGATCGGTGTAACTGCTTGCAGTTATTGTAAGATAGCAGTTTACTGTTTGCAGTAGAGCGCGCTGTAAGTGAAGCTGTAGATCGGTGTAACTGCTTGCAGTTATTATAAGATAGCAGTTTACTGTTTGCAGTAGAGCGGGCTGTAAGCGAAACTGTAGATCGGTATAACTGCTGCCAGTTACAGCAGTAGAGCAGTATACAGCTAGCAGGAGAGCAGTTTAACTGCTAGAAGCGAAGCAGTAGAACAGTATTTCTGCTGGCAATTATTGTAAGAGAGCAGTTTACTGCTTGCAGTAGAGCAATACATGTATTACTGCTGGAAGCGATGCAGTAGATCAGTTTTACTGCTGGCAGTTAATTAAAATCCTACAGCATTTCTAAAAGTTATCGTTGTAAGAGAATGTAAATGTAATAAAATATTATCTCGGAGCGATGAACTTCTTAAAATGAATTGAAACAAATGGTATAACTGCTCTGCTACTATCAATGAGCATGATTTCTCATAAGATTGTGGATGGCTGTTACAGTTAAGTTCATTAAAACTAAAAAGTGGTCATCCTTTTAATGAATCTGTCTTACCACCGAGACCATTGTACTATGAAACTGTGCATTTGATTCTGAAATGTTTAATCTTAATATCGAGGGCGGTCTTCATATCGTGTGGCCTTCATAGCGTAACTTTACTGCAGAAACGCTTTGCCGTTTTCGTCAAATCAGACATATTCACGGTACATGCCCTCAAGGTTTAATATGGAATAATATTAAGGTAAAAATTACACAATGCCTGCTTACTGTTACAATTTACTCATTGACACTGCTATTGTGCTTATTGGTACAGTCATTATGCATGCTTGCACTTTCATCACGCTTGTTGACAATGATACCATGCTTGCTGGAAGTTACAACTGGTTTGGTGTTTAGTCCCCGATGTCTATATGGCTGAATGACAGTGCAATGTAGCGTAATGAAATCTTTCAACATGCCGGGACTGTATATAAGCTTTGATATTTCAACATTGCACAGTTATAATGCTCTTAGAACAAAACACACGATGTGACCACACAAAATGAAAGATGGAATCAGCCACTAAGCAAGTTGAAAGTAAGCATAATGTTAATTGCAAATTTGCACATCACATTTTGATACCAGGGGGCGCATGTTCGTAGTTTTCGCGAAAGATAGCGGAAATCTCCGGCCTATGACGGACTTAAATTAGCTGTTGCCTAAACCGTTTCCCATCAGTTGTGTCCTTTTGTTTCAATTACTCCATTAATTAGCACATCGCCGCTTAAGTTTTATGTTGCTTTCAAGCTTTATTTACAGACAATATTTTTATTATTGGAAGAAATACATCGCCTTTTAAGAATTTTCTCGATGTCTCCTACTACTGACAAAATTTAATCGGCATCGTTATCATAAGTGGAATAAAACAGGGGCGGATCCAGGATTTAGTCTTAGGTGGGGCGTAACTTTTTTGCCATTTGTTTGTTCTGCTCAAGCCTTATAAGACGGCAATTATGACTGTGTTTTATTCTTTGTTTTTAAGTAATCGAACACTAAACAGCGGTGGAGCGAGCGAGTGTATAATTAACATGTATAATTGAATGGCAATTGACAATGTCAGGGCCGTAGCCAGAGGTTAAAAATAGGAAGGCACTTTCTAGGGGGGTCCGGGGGCATGCTCCCCGTAAAAAAAATTTCGAGGGTGCCATTTCGTGCATTTTCCTGCATTTCAAACGTGTTTTTGATACTTTTAAGATACCGATTTTGGAAACAGAAAATATAAATTTATACTCAGACATTTATGTAAGGTTGGGGAATTTTAGGCCCCCCCTTGGATCCGCTAGTGTAAAAAACTGACGTAGAAGACGAGTACTAGAACTGGAGAAGATTCTACAAGACCAATACAAGTTATGTTTTGTCTCTGTTGTAAATAGTTTAGTGATTGTAGGTTTATAGGCCACTTCCAACAGCCTTGCTGTTGGGTTATAACCCGACGTGGTTGAGTGTTCGCCTTCAGGTCACAAGGTCCGGGGTTCGAGCGTCCAGGTGGGACCTTGGTATTTTCTCACCCAGGATTTACTTTAATGGTGTCAGAAGTGTTTGACGGACTCATTCGGGGAGCATGGAGGGTCAATCTGGAGAGCTGTCTAGCTCTGAAAAGTAAAAGAGGGAGAAGTGTAGTGATTGTAGGTTTATAGGCCACTTCCAACAGCCTTGCTGTTGGGTTAACCCTTTAGCGACGTGGTTGAGTGTCCGCCTTCAGATCACGAGGTCCGGGGTTGAGCCCCAGGAGGGACCTTGGTATTTTCTTACCCAGGATTTACTTCAATAGGTGTTTTGGTCATAGTAGAGTAGTATACCGTCGGAAGTGCTATTGAGCCATTCTGCACTAGTCAATTGCAATCATTGCCTTCACACCGTTGGGGAACTCGGAATGGGAGGGGAAATTGCCGTGTTTTTAGCATCCAGCTTTCCCATGCAGGAGTTATGTTATGTGTTGTAACTGAGGGGCAGGAGTGTTAAAGAAGGATTTGACATTTTATAAATATAGTGAAAATGGAAGTAGAAATCTGTTTGTTTTTTAACATTATCTGTATGCATTTATTGAAGTAAAGCATTATATTCATATCAGTGGTGTAGCTAGGTTAAAACAATGTGTACTCAAAGCGGTTCCAGCACCAAAGATGCGAACATACTAGGATTGTTTGTGGGCTATCCTTCTTGAAAAAATAAAAATGAGGACGCCCATGGATGCATTTAAAATTAATTTTAAAACCGATCATTTTGAACACACCAATCAATGTGTACGCAACTGCATTTTTGCGTACCGGTACCTACGCCACTGCATATTATTCAAAGATTTTATCATAATTACATGTACAAAATGTGACCTATTGGTCTAGCAGAATTAGAAATAAAATAAAAAAATAACTGACAAAGGATATGATTTTAATTGATTGCATTAATAAGTATTATTTTCAAACAAAATGATTACATGTAAAAATATAAAAACATAACACCAGATATACAAAAACGTACATTTAAACTGAACATTTTTCACAGTAAAATGATTTATAACATGCTTAATATGATGTTGTTAAAGTGGGGCGAATTGTCACTAATGTGGGGCGAATCATCACTAATTTGGGGTGAATCGTAAATGGGGCACATCGTTATATTACCTTCCTTTTATAATTCATTTCCTAGAAAATCAAGGATTTAAAATTCCTGTAACCTCCAAGGCACTCAGTATGTTACCAAATATTGAACATTTAGTTATGAAAGTAATTTTTATGAAAGATTTCAGAAAGATATGATATGTTGTAACGTGTAATGTCCATGGTAATTTATTGCTACAAGCTAATTTACCTTACAGCAATTATGTTACAAAATATCAGTTTATCCACGATAATCTTTCCGGCAAATAATTATTCAAATTACGGAAAAACACGACTAGAACATAGCGCCCCCTGTTATCAAAATGTGACTTATAATTTTGAAATGACATTATGCTTAGTTCTATTTTGCCTAGTGCCTGATAACATTTTCCATACTGGTTGATCACCTCGTGCATTTTGTTCTTGGATGCAAGATAACCAAAGCATGATGAAATAAACCATTACGCTAGATTGCACTGTCATTCAGTCAAATGAAAATATGAAAAAGGCACCATGGCCTAAACAACATACAAGTTGTAACTTCCAGCAAGCATGGTATCATTGTCAACACGCGTGATGAAAGTGCAAGCATGCATGATGACTGTACCAATAAGCACAATAGCAGTGTCAATGAGTAAATTGTAACAGTAAGCAGGCATTGTGTAATTTTTACCTCAATATCATTCCATAGTTTAACCTACCCGTACTTTGATCCATTTGTATAAAGTTCATACATGTATATTATGATGTAGAAAGCCTTGAAATGTTGTAATGAACTGCGTTTAACCTTAAACTGCATTTGTTTGTAATTACATTTTACAAGTCTTCACGTAAACTAAAGAAAATTATCTTTAATATTGGATTGTTATCTAGTCATACAGCGCTATGTTTTTGATACATTTTTCAAAATTATTTAAGACTTACATACTTTTTCCTTTGAAACCTTTTCCAACATCATTTTTACGCTGAAATGATAAATCTAAATTGTAGTTTACATTTTGAATTATACTAAAACTGCATGATCCACATCTTCAGTCAGAGGCGATATATTTATGTGCTTTATTGAATCAATGACGGCACTATCTGTCTGTCTGCGTGTCCGTTTTTCATGCTTTCGGTCGAAATTACTTGTGTTTCATTAAAATGTACTTATAACTAAAAAATTTTAAGATAATCATTTTATTTATGAATAATTCGTGTTTATGTTAATATACGTAATACGTTAATAACAAATATGCTCTTCAGCAGATACTAAAATTACATTAGGTAAGAAGCAAAGATGTTTCCTGAAACTAAAAAATAATATTAAAACGCGTTTTGCTGCTCGTTCTCATATTTTGGTAAAAAATAAAGTGTTCCCGAACATTGGGCAAATTGCAAAAGTCCATTGAAAAGCTGCATAGGAATTTTAAAGCGTTTGTAACATTTTATTATTTAGACGAGTAAATATATACTCGACAGGAATTTATACTTGGTCCTATTCAATGACTATTCGTTCTAAAATATATCATTTTCAGTTAGGTATTTCGCATAGATAGCTGATTGGTCTAAAATTCCAAGCAGTTTCGAGATAATTTATGGATGTATCACCTTGACTGGATAGGTAATTTCTGTTCCATCTTTACTTGGTAACGCATTTTATGGTAAGATGGTCACCATGACACATTGTGTAAAGATTATTTAACAGCGAGAAAATCATCAGAAGAAATGAAACCTTTGATTTTATCAAAACATTAATCGAATTACTAGCTGTCAAAATGGCCTAAGGCGCTCTAGGTCACATTTAATTTTCTTTTCATTTATGAAAAGTTGACCATTTAAACTTTTTTTCCACATAAAACAGAACGTGACAGAGACATGTATAGAATTTTTAAATATTAAGTACATTATATATGGAAATGTTTAAGTATTTATTTTCATGTCTTTCGTTACTTTCAGCTTTTGCCGGGGCTACAGCGCCTAACAGCAGTAAGTATCATTTATCTCAACCTTCATCGTGCTGGCAAAAATAGTTTGTTATTAAAAATTAACGAAGTTATAACAGGTACATATATGTAAAGAAAAACTTTTAATTAACTAAAAGCCGATTTAATCACTGGTTCCGTGTGAGGCCACGATACCTTACATAGCCAATGTTACGGCTACGAGAAAGCTTCCAGAGAATACATGTATCACCAGTGCGACGACAACGAGAGAGATAAAGCCCACGACAAAACTGTTCGTGCTACTAGCCACTGTGACAGCAACTGGTGATCAGAACACCGGCCCTTTTGTTGGAAAACAGTGAAGATCAGCGTTGATACTTACTGCTGTTAGCGATGTAGTCGATAGTGTGTTCGGATAAGTTAATTATTGTTAGGCGACTGCACTGCGTCACTTGTATAATTTTTGTATAACTTTTATTTCCTCCATATTTGAAGAGCATAATACAAGATAATGCAGAAAAGGGAATGAATATATACATAATACATGTATCTACAAGCGATACAAAAACAAACAATGACATTTACAATTTTCAAACCACATAGATCATCAAATTTTATGTATGAGTATACATTTACTCGAAACAAATGCATAGTAAACTAATGACTGTTAAGTGTCTGACAAGCAAAGGTCTGTGAACGTTACTAGTCTTGCCGGAACGAAAAACAAGACCTGTACTACATATTACTGGGGTTCGATTCCTGTATTAGGTTTACCGCCTGTTAAGTCCAATCATGCTAATGTATATTCTGCACAACTATAACCATGATAAAAGTTGTAAGCGTTTACAGAACAGAACGTAAAACACATTCCTTCTAAATAACATCTGGCAGCATAAATATGTCCAAAAAGGACATACATGTAAGTAGCGGGTACAAATGTTCATTGACCTAATCATGGAAGGCAAACACCACTTCTTACTAAGTTCTTAGCATTAATTTTACATAATGTTTTATGTCTGTTTGCAGACCTGGTAGTAGTAAAGAATGTTGTGTTTAGTGGTAGCGGCCAATTTCCGGAAGTGATCAGTTTGTCCTTCAATCACAAAGGAAACGATGTTCAACTGAATCTAACCAGAGATGACGAGACAACGGAAATGCTAAGTGAAGACGTTTTTGAGGCGTCAAGTTTTCTTCCTTCTGACCTGTTCAAAGAAGAAAACGGTGTAGTAAGTTTCCTTTTCACTCGTAATTCAGTTTTATTAAACCCGTAAGATCGCTTAATAATTTTTGAAATTTATTTTTGAATATAAGCAACATGCTTGATATACCACGTCCGAGGTTTACTAAACATTCTTCAGTTTGACCGAAATTCAAGGTGCACCATTTGTATTATTTTAGAATGTATTGGGCTACCACAAATATTCAATTGTTACCTAATGAATTTACCACAAGTTATTTACGAAAGAAAGAATTCAGCCTTTTATTTAAGCAAAAATAAAGCTGCTTTTATGCCCCTACAACTGTTTAAAAACGTAAGCATTGCATTTCTTTCTATGTTTTCAGGACTTTGCCGCATATGACTCTGGTGGCTCAAACGTTATGGTTGTTCACCGTGAAAGTGAAACTGCTAACCCAAAGTTTGTACGTGTTAATTCCTTTTTCGTCAGTTTAAAAATGTTTATATTTATATCACATTCGATCCCAGATTGAGGTTTGCACTTACATCATACGTAGAGTTAAGTGAATAATATTCGTCTGTAGAAATCGTGTGTAAAAATTTCCTTCACTTATAAAGGGAGCGAAGACATAATCACTCCGCTAAAGGGTTCGTCTCCCCTTCGCTCCAATCCGATAAATGATAAATTCTTTCAGTGAGAGCTTATTCATTAATCCATTTCAACGGAGGACTTAAATATAGATGTTTTATTTTAGTATGGAAGGTTCACGCATGTTAATGAGAGAATGACGTTGCATTCTGAAGATGAGAGACACGACCTGCATCGTGTGTGGCGGGAAATGGACATGGGTTTGTTGTCCTTTCTTTATTCAATTTTAAGAACATCACAACGTTCTACTAGATAAATATGACACTCCGCATAATAAATTTATAAGACCAGAAGAATACATCTACTATTATATATTCCATTGTAACGAGTCCCTTCCTTAGCGAGTAATTTCATAAAATTATGAATATATCAAAGAAATTAAAATTTCCATTGTCTTTACATAACGTCACCATATCATATTCTATGTCCATCCGCAGATGATCACCACAGAGTAAAGCGTGATGAAACAAAAGGAACACCAGAAAAACGAGTAAAACCAGAAACACCAGAAAACGTCATCGAGTTGTTCATTTTCGCCGATCTGTCTGTTTATGAACAGTAAGTATATGTCACGTGAACAGTACAAATATTGTAACTTCTAATACACCTAATTCAAGATTTCTGAATGCTCGTTATGTAATGTCATAGTTGTTTTTTTAATGCAAGTCCCGGTCGACTTTGGGATATATCCCCTGGTGAACTCGACAAGACCCTTTCATTAGTATACACCTAAATATCGTATCTAAAAAGAGTAATATCAGAAATCCTAAAGCTGGTTCACCTGTTAAACAGAAACTTTCAGTCTAGTCTCTAAACATTTCTTAATTGATAGAAAAAAGGACAATTCGATCTGTAGTTTTTTTCATAAACGATACTTATTGAAAGAATTAAGGTAGAAACAAATGATCAGAAAGAAAAGTGATAGCATGTTTCTGTTACTTTCCCTCAGTTTCCGAAATGAGTTTTCGACTACAGACAAGCTCAAGGATTTCATTAAAAGCTACATAAGAGGTGCTTCAAAAGAGGTAAACTTACTTTTGTATATTTAAGGTTTGTTATGTAAATATCAGTAGCAACTATTTCAAATGCTTAACTATAAAAAGGCCTTGGGAATCCTGGGAGAGGCAGTCCATGACGACTTCTTGTATAGTCGTTATTTCTGTGTCGTTCATTCGAATAAGCTATGTTCTTGTTATGTTCTCTGTTGTATCAAAAGGCACTAAAATATGTTGCTAAATTGTTGCTTAAACCTGTAAATTTTTTTCCCTCTAGGTGGACTCAATTTTCAAGTACCTAGGTGTGTATGGCACCAGTAAGGCTCTGAGGGTGTACTTCCAGCAGTATCAAGTTATCACTGTGAGTAGACATCCTTAGCAACAAGTGACTTCCCATAGCAAAAAATTGCTTCCTTAGCAACCACTGACTCAAACAAGTCGAACAAAGTTTTAAAAACGCCCTCATCCGCGAATATCTGAATGCGTAATCGCGGCATCGAATTTAAACGTTCAACATTGGAAACGCAAATAATTATGTTAATGGAAGTCATAATTTTCTTGAAGCCCTTTCCTGTTCATCACTTTAAAGCTGATTTGCATTATCAAAACATTTCGATAAAAGTACTGAATGCCACAGTGATTTACAGGAAGCAAAACAACAGAAATGGGTTGAGAACAATCTGTCTGAGAATAAACTACAAACTACAGCGGTCAGTGACCTACAGACTTACTACTACACGCTGATTACAAAATTTAGTTTCCCTTATCCGGACCACTTAATGGCTTTAACAAAGTAAGTTTCATTTTTATTCAGATCTTAAAATTGTCTGATTTTTCCGCAAATAGTTTTGTTAACTCTAAGTTATAGACAGAGATGGGCTTACTGAAACTTTATTGACTAAACAGCGAACAGTGCAGTTCATGATGGAAATGCATGGACGTGCAAGCTGATCATGGTTTGCACTGACGGCAAAAACATCATTTATCACCAGCTGGGCAAAGGTTTTAGGCTTAATTAATAAATTGGAAATGTGTACTTAAATGACTTATTCAATACACAGCCGTTTTGTACTAAAGAAAATATATAATTGTACATATGACTAATTTTTTATTATACGCGTGCAGAGTTTAACTTAAAGAAATAGCGAGAAACCCGAGCTCAGTATCATTTTGATCTAAATAGAAATTTAGCATTACAATGTAGAGATGGGGCAACATAACTACACGTATCTAATGAATATACTCTAAATGACTTATCTCCTACCTTCTCTACCTTACCACAAGTCTGAAGCGCAGTGCTTAGAATATTGTTTTTACTATTGCAGATTAACGATGCAGGGAGATGTGCAAGGTAATGAACTTTTAGAAAGTTACTGTGGCTAAATACAATTTGGTGTAATTATTTAACACGAGACTTGGTCTGTTCAGTTACACTGAGTAGACATTTTTTGCTGGTATACTTGCGAATATTGTTTACTGGCAACTGACACAAATACGTTAATCCATCCTTTCTTTCGGGTGATAGACTGGCACATAGTATATTGTCAAGTGATAGTTTCAAAGGTGTTCCGTCCATCAAAATCCCGAAGATATTAAAAACACCGTTACTTGAAGACAGTTACTAAGTACTACACAAATTCAAGGCTGTATTATTTTACTGTCATGTGATGTGACTGTTTGAAGAGTCTATGATGACTAACTGAACTTCCGTCAACTCATAAAACAGAAACAGTATGTCCGTGTTAACGAATATGTTGCCAAAGCTTTAGGTAAGCCTAAAGTAAGGAAAATTCTCGGTTTTCTGAAATGACAGTGACCCTTTCACTTAAACTCTTAATCTCAGTAAACATTTCAGCTGTAATCTTATAACGTTTATGTTGCAGTTATGTCCACTGGTACAGTATGTGGAGCCTCTTCGGCTGTTGGAACTTCAATCGTCAGGATGGACAACTTCCCGGTTTCACTGGCACAAGGAATAGCATTAACGTAAGATACTGAAGTATACTTTCTCCCTACATTGTCCGAAGGAATAACCTTAACGTAAAATGCTGAAGTATACTTTCTCTCTATATATACATTGTCCGAAGGAATAGTCTTAAGTATACTTTCTCCCTACATTGGCCGAAGGAATAGCCTTAACGTAAAATACGGAAGTATACATTCTCCCTACATTGTCCGAAGGAATAGCCTTAACGTAAAATACTGAAGTATACTTTCTCCCTATATATACATTGTCCGAAGGAATAGCCTTAACGTAAAATACGGAAGTATACTTTCTCCCTATATAAACATTGTCCGAAGGAATAGCCTAAACGTAAAATACTGAAGTATACTTCCTCCCTACATTGGCCAAAGGAATAGCCTTAACGTAAAATACTGAAGTATACTTTCTCCCTACATTGGCCGAAGGAATAGCCTTAACGTAAAATACTGAAGTATACTTTCTCCCAATATTGTCCGAAGCATTATCGAAACGTGTGCTTTTGTCTGCTGTAGCTTTCTCTTTGTAGACCATTCTGAATAAATAACGAGAGTGCAGAAATGGTCTGATTGTGTTTTTTGACTGTCATGAAAAGAAAATATATCACAACTGTTGAGAAAAAGTAATATGAACTATTTCAGAATGTACGAAAGATGTTTTAACAATAATTTGAATCTTTACCGTATACATGTACAATGATTTGTATCTCTACCGTATACATGTACTATGATTTGTATCGCTACCGTATACATGTACTATGATTTGTATCGCTACCGTATACATGTACATGTACTATGATTTGAATATTTACCGTATACATATATAATGATTTGTATCTCTACCGTATACATGTACTATAATTTGTATCTCTACCGTATACATGTACTATGATTTGTATCTCTACCGTACACATGTACTATGATTTGTTAATTGAAAACTGATCTCAAACTAAGAAATCAGAAAAAGAAATATTTTAGAATGTGCTCAGATAAACTTTTTAATAGTAACGTTTGGTTCTGTCCGATATATTTCTAACATGTTAAAACGACAACAATGAAAGTCAGCTTAGAGATTCTGAAAGATGTCACAAAATAAGCCATTAGTATGCTGGAAAACTGTCTTTAATTTTTTTCAAACTTATCATTTCAGGTTTTCAGTGTCCAATGACGGCGATGGAAATGGTTGCTTAGCCAGTGACCAATATATCATGTCGACTACGTATGGTGCTGTCACAGATTCGGGTAACCAGGGAAACAGATGGAAATTTTCTTCTTGTAGTGTGGATAAGTTTCAGTCTGCACTGTATGTTGTTTTGTTTTTTCTAGCCTTAATTTTTATACCCCCGAAACGAAGTTTACTGGGGTATATAGGAGTCACCCGGTGGTTGATTGGATGGTCGATCGGGTGGTCGGTCGGTCTGTTGCATTTACCTTGTCCGAAGCATAACTTGAAAACTACTGGTTGGAATTTGATAAAACTTCATAGAATGTTCAAGCACAAGAACCATAACTCTACCTTGACTCATTACAGAGTTATTGCCCTTTGTTACTTTTCCTTGTCCGGAGCAAAACTTGAAACTACTGGTTTGAATTCAACACATCTTCATACAATGGTCAAGCACTATAAGAGGAAGTGCAGTGCACAAGAACCATAACTCTATCTTCACTAATTACAGAGTTATTGCCCTTTGATACATTTCCTTGTCCAGAGCATAACTTGAAAACTACAGGTTGGAATTCAATTACAACCTCATACAATGGTCAAGTGTAAACTACGTGGTTTTTTGTGTACAATAAAGTTAAACACAATCCATTGAGTTTATTGGGTTATTTATTTAATACCGTGTGTAACTGTAAGTATGTTGACATCACACTTACAAAGTTCTGCTCGTGACAGGTTAACACGCAGTCTGAAAAACATAACAAAGAAACTATATGTTTCATACATCTCGGACACTATTTTCCAGAGCCTTTGATCAATCATCATCATCATCATCATCATCTCCAGTAATTGCATCACTCCGCAAGGAGTATACTCGCATACAACACAATAAACATACATTTCCAATATTACTTAAAAATAAGGACAAACATTGATAAGTGTGTCTAGCGGCTTCCCATAAAATAACGTTTAAAGAACAATTAACAGAATTATGTTTGAGCAATATTAAAACAGTTACAATACATGTACACTTATATGGTATACAGGACTTACCACGTGCTTGTCAATCAATGAATACCAAACTCCAAACATACTGTGATACGGTGCTGTAAATAATGAAGAATGCATATTTTATAGAACAAATGCATCATAGACAGAATAAATAGTGAGGTTAGAAACTGCCATGTCATAAACCATCTCAGACTTTACACAAAAATGGCTTTGAATTCCAAATACATGAAAGTCAGGAATTTACTTATAAAACGACTCAATATATCAATTATACACTTGGAGTACAACTTATTGTCCTGTTAGACAACCAAATATAAGCAATACGTAATAGTTAGAGGCTAAATAGAGAAATGTTTCTATATTGTATAAATTTCTCTATTTTAGCCTCTCACTAACTTAGTGTTTGCCCTTCGTTTAGTCTTTATTTTCTACATTTTATGACGTCATGCACAAACAGGTCTATAGAGTCTCGCTCTATGAAGATAGAGTGATACATACAATAACCTGTCAGAAGTTTATGGCAAATAGACAGGGAACATTTTAATTTTTTTAGATATTTTCATTGGACAAAAATGTAGGGCAAACACTTAATACCGTAAGAGAAACTGCTATAACACACAAACTATCAACATGAAGACAAACGTCTTCTCTCTCCAAGACCAGACTGGGTTGTGTTTAACACACAAAAATCATGCAGAACATCAAACGGAGGGAAAATTCCAAGCCATACGATTGGTCAAAAATAAATAAAGGGAGATAACATCTTCTCAACAAAACAACCAAAAGCCAGATTTAGCTCCCTTGGTTACACAAGCACAATTAGAGGAAGTGCAGTGTACAAGAACCATAACTCTTTCTTTAGTCATAACATAGTTATTGTCCATTTTTAGTTTTCCTTGTCCAGAGCATAACTTGAAAACTCCTGGTTGGAGTTCAATACTAATAGTTTCTGTCATGAGCACGAGGTTCAGATGGAAATATCCGTCACCGAGGGTAACTGTTTTGGCGGGAACGAGGCTCGGCCGAGTTCCCGTAAAACAGTTATCCGAGGTGACGGATATTTCCATCTGAGTCAAGTGTCTCATGATGGAAACTTTTTCTTGCATACCGTCTTGCAATTTAAAGTAGATGTCTACATGCAAACTTATCAAAATGATGAATTATCATGAAAAACAAACTATTTCCCGACGTTGTGTTTGGGAAATTGACGTCATAATGTTTATAACGTTACGTCATAAGTAATTCACGAAAGTCGTCTGGCATAGGAGGGGTGCCAGACCGGTTTTTCCGGCATGGGCAAAATCACCGGAAATGCCGATCCGATATGCAAGAAAACTTAATACAATGGTACAGCACAATGAGAGGAATTGCAGTGTACAAGAACCATAACTCTATCTTGACAAATTACAGAAGTATTGCCAAGGACATTATCTCTATTTTAGTTGTGGTTTTTTTTGCAAGGTATTCCGTTACTACGAACTTCCTCAGTTTATAAAGCTGTCTTTCGGGGGTATTAATCACATTTGATGATAATTCTAGTTCCATTTAATTTACCTTTAATTTCTGTAACAATGATTGTTTTTCTAATTTCGCTATGTATCATGCAAAAATTGTGTTTCAGTGAAAATCATTTACAATACCTTCTTGTCCTGTTAGTTTGAAAATTTTGTACGTACCTGTAAATCAAGTTTATGATATCTTGTTGCATTATGAGATCTTCACGAACCATATTAGTTTCTTACATGAGCACGCGGTTCAGATGGAAATATCCGTCCCTCAGTGACGGATATTTCCATCTGAACCAAGTACTTTCTCTTGCATACCGTCTTGCACTTTAACATAGATATTTAGATACAAACTAATCGAAATGATGCATTTTAATATAAAAACAAACGTTATTCAGATACTGTCTATAGGAAAGTGACGTCACATTGTTTATAACGTTACGTCACAAGTAATTCACGCGAGTCGTCTTACATCGGGGGTGTAAGATGAGATTTTCCAGCACTGGTAAAAACTGCAGATATCCCCATCTGGTATGCAAGAATATTAGTTTCTTACATGAGCACGCGGTTCAGACGGAAATATCCGTCACTGAGGTTGACTGTTTTGGCGGGAACGAGGCTCTGTCGAGTTCCCGCGAAACAGTTACCCGAAGTGACGGATATTTCCATCTGAACCAAGAATCTCATGTTAGAAACTTTTTCTTGCATACCGTCTTGCACTTTAAAATAGATACTAGAATTTAAATACAAACTTATCGAAATTATGCATTTTAATATAAAAACAAACGTTAGTCAGATGCTGTGTTTCGGAAAGTGACGTCACATAGTTTATAACGTTACGTCATAAGTAATTCACGCGAGTCGTCTTACATGGGGGGTGCGGGGGGGGGGGGTAGATGAGATTTTCCAGCACTGGTAAAAACTTCAGATAGATCTATCCCCATCTGGTATGCAAGAATTTTTATTCTGCACTTTTTTCAAAAAGCTACGTTCCAAACACATTAAGCGATAATTTTATGAAAGACTAAATATGCATATTTTCTTAGAATGGCTATATTCAAATAATAAGTGTATTTTACTGGGGTTATGTAAATATATCCGATTTGCCAATAACAAAAGAAAAGTCTTGTTAAGATAGATCAACAAGAGTTTGTCTCGTAATTTCATTTACTTATCCAATGAAAAATTACACGTTTTATATGTGCACTTGATCTTACTTGATGGACATACTTTTATGTTCTTTATTTGTTATTATGTAACGAGATACTATATAGTGTACATGTATAAATTACTTAAATTAATATTTCTCTTCAGTTCTTTATGAAAATTCATAAATATTTAAGAACCTAGTGCTTTACATCCGCTATCTTATTTGTATAGGAATGGAAATCTCGACCTGAGCTGTCTACAAACTGAAGATAAATACTTTAACTGGGTAAAATTTGAGAAATCTCCCTTCATGGGTGAAAGGTTAACGGCAGACGAACAATGCGTGATAAGGTACAAGAGCGGCGCGATGTTCTGTGTATGTATAGTATAATTTTTATTCGTATAAAAATATATATTCAATTAAAATGGACATTGGCCTTCATAGGAAAACACATAATGTTATTGGCAGGACCGATATATATCTGTTTTCAGGTCCGCAGCGAAATATGATTACCCACAAGCCTGTCTTTTAAATGGACAGTCAAACGGTGCATAAAATTGGTTACGGCTTAAAACATAATTATATGTTTTAATAAGATTGTCTAAAGAGACAATTAATATTTGCGGCTATAGGCAGGTTGCCACTTTAATGAGGTGAACACTGCTACAGGTTCTGCTGTATCTTACGCTGTCACAATAATGGTGAGCACTGGCATGGGACTGTTACTTCTGAAATCTGTTTTTAACAAGGACACTTACTGTTCAGACCTCTAAATTCTTTTACAAATGTTATCATTCCTATCACAATCACTGAAAATGTTTAAAAAAGAAATTGATTTGTATTTTGATATCAATAAAAAATATGTTAAGAAATAAATCAATAGGAAAACCACGATACAGGGTCACGAATGTTTTTGTATTGCAGGATGAGAGCCAAGGTGGCGATGTTGACTGTTACAGCTCGAGCCAGGGTTGCCTTGTTAATGGTGTATGTAAACCTTTCACAGTGGCACAAAACACTCAATGTAGCAGTAACACGGATAACGTAAGCATATCTTCCTTTACTACAGTCAAACCTGTGAACAAAGACCACTGTTGGGAAGCTACAAATGTGGTCTTTGTTTTCAGGTGGTTTTTGTTCACAGGTGTGTCTACTATGTATGAAGAGTGCATGGTGATCTCCCTGCTGGTCTATTAACAGGGTGGTCTCTTTTCGGGGTGGTTTTTAACACAGGTTTGACTGTATGTGTCATTTTGTTATGAAAATAGTAACAAAGTTTATATTTCGAATAAAGTAAAGCGAAGAAACAGTATTAAATAGATCTGTTTATTGGAAAGTTTTGTTGTCACAAATCTACAGTTAATAAATGTTTGTATTTATTAAATGGGGGTGAATGGATTAAGATTAAGGTTGTATCATCCGTACGTCTGTCTTTCCCTCCTAAAAAACGCTTGTCGAACGTTCATACCAAAATGTATTACCAAGCCTAACAAGTTGGCTGCTTAAAAAAGTAGAATCACAAATCATATTGGTTTAACTATAAGTAGGGACGGGAACTGGCCAACAAATTCTGCATCAAACGTCCTAGGGATTATGAGAAAATTGAAGTTTACATTAAAGCGAAAATCCTTAAATCAAATTTATGTATCCTCTTTAAGACCTATTATAGAATACGCTTCCGTTGTCTCGGATGGGTGTACCAATTATTAAAAAGACAAATTAGAAAAAAAATCAAAATGTAGCTGCGCGAATAGTCACAGGATTAACGAGATCCGCTCCGCTATTTTTGTATAAAGAAATACTAGGTTGGTTAAAATTATCTGAAAGAAGAAAATACGATGTACAAAATGCACAATGGCACAACTCCCAACTACCTAATTAGTCTGTTACGTGTACCAAGTATTGTTCAACATACAGTACCATACTACTTAAGATCCCAATATACGTACTCTTTTTTAAATATGAGAACTCAAATTTCTCGAACTCATTTATACCATAAGCTTGAACTTGACGTTCCAGTACGCAGCGCCCAAATGGTTAAACGAATTTAAATCTAAACTCCATACAACCCAAACTTCTTTCTTGTCAGGTGCATAACTCCAAAAGTACTGAAGGGAATTACTTGAAACTTAATACAGTGATAGAGAACACCAAGGGGAAGTGCAGTGTCTAAGAACCATAACTTATTTTTGAATTACTCCCCTTTGTTACATTTTCTTTATTTTTCTGGTCCGGAGCATAACTCCAAAAGTACTGAAGGGAATTAATATTAAAACATGTATATTGGAATTGTCTGTTTAATGATGTATATTGATAATACATATTAATTAATTAATTTATTGATGTATCATCCATCACATGTATATATATTAAACATACATACACAAACCAACATATATTAACATGTTAGTGGTCATTCTTAGTAAGAATTATATGAGACTTCATACTCTATTTGCACAACAAATATCACAATTTATTTTCACTAATCACACAAGGTAAAAGTTAGATAACCATCGGTAATCCAAGCCTAAAAAATGCCATAACAGGTTTTAGGTAAAAAACTGAAAAGGGAAACTGCCCTACTTCGTATGAAAACAATGCCTTAAAAATCAAATATCAGCCTTGATCAGATCAAGGATGAACTGGTTAACAATGATTACCTAAACTTAACAGCCGGCAAAGAACCGTCAATCTAAGACAGGTGACATAAATCTACATAAAACAGCTAATGTGTAAAATTTAAGCGTCTAAAGAAAGTCTAAAGAAAGTATATACGATTAAAGTAATACATTATTTACAAAGAGAAAACTACGACGTTTAAGAATATTAAAACAGGTTTTGGCACAGAGTCTAATTAATGATTGACTAGAAAACAGGAAACTGAGCTGGTCAGTCTTACTGAAATTTGAAAAAAAACATGTTCTTATGAGCCTTGCATGTTTATCAAATGTTTATTATGATACACCTCTTTATGTCATGTTCCTACATGAAATGAGTTTAAATAAAGAATTGGTACTTTCTGAAAACTTTAATTGCGATGGTTTCATTGAATTTAATTAATTAATTGAGTGCCTAATTGATTGTTTGACTAATTGGTTGATTGACTGACCGACTGATTGCCTGGCCTGCTTGCTTATTTATTCATAACTATTCCATTCAACAGTTTATTTGCCAATACGGATTCTGTACCATCACGAGCACAACTACTAGGAGCACAACTACTATGAGTACAACGAGTGGCGCTACACGCACAACTGACGGCGGTGATCTGCAGACGACAACGTCACTTCCCTGTGTGGTCAAGACTAGCGTCAAAGAATATGACATTCCTGGTATTAAATCATATCACTTTTTGTCAGTGTTTAAGTGTACTTTTGTTTCATTGATTAAAGAAGAAACAAAGAAAATTTAAGAATGTCAGCCATGACAGGTTGCTACTGCTCTTATCGTTACTACAGTACACCCTACCGAGTTGATTGTTGCAACATTAGGTATGGTGACATCATTGTTCACTCACATAATAAGCTGCCAATAATGTTTTTAAACGACCTTATTTATGTTGCTTAAAGCAATGAATGTTAATTGCCAGCAATTTTCGGCATTTTTTTTCTTATTTGAAACGACGTTTTTGTGACATGTGTGTGAAATGTGTGCAGACATTTAAAAGTTATATTTAGCTACGCAATATCGCTTTATAATAACTCATTGTATTGCAGTATGGGAGTTGATTTAAAGTGACATTATGCGCATTTTTTTCAAGTAAAAATCCAGCTGAAAATGGTGTGTATACAAAAGCGTAGAGGAAATAATAGCTTTTAACCAAATACACACCAACCTCTTCCCGCTCTTAGTATGAAAAAATAACTTTCCAAATATTGATTTTCTTATTTGACTGGGAGAGTCAATTTAAGAAAAGAGCAACTGCATGCAGGAGTTGCTTCCCTTCCACAGTCAAAATCTCTACCAACATCAAAAATGACACAATCAACTATCATTTTATCAGTCCGATTTTTTTATATCTAAAGCACCAACTTCTAAAACTAATGTGGCATAATCATTAATTTAACGCATTTAAATGCACAGCAACCAAAAATTGCTTTTATAAAACTATCGCCAAAAATACACTATGTGCAGTAAGATGCGCATAATGTCACTTTAATGTTATGAATAAATAGAACTTTTGCTTACGCGCCTGAAATACAGTTTAAAGATGTATGAGAGTTTGTACATGTATTCACGTGCAGGATGTAGTTGTAAGGACTGCGATCCGAACAATAAATCACGTGTTCCAGACAAGTGTAACCCGGCATCAGAGTGTCCAGGGAAAAAAGTCAAAGTTACAACAACGTAAGCTTTATTCACTTTCTTTAGTTTAGTTAATACTGATTTGTTTGAGCTCGATTATGAAGAAAACTTTTAAGTTTATTGAGCCAGTATTGAGTTCGCTTCCCGAAATAACCAGTACCGGTTTCATGTGAGGAGGTACGGTCGTGCCCCCAGTGAGGCTTGAACCAACAACCTTCAAGATAAGCGGCAGACGCCTTAACCACTACACCACCGCTCCCCTTATTTGTTCCATTACTTTGTAATCCAGATGTAGCAAACATCTATGTAATATTCTACGGTTCGTATATCATGTTGAAGTGCCCAGCAAGCCAGCAATACTCGATCTCTCTACGGCCAATCCAATCCGATGGCTGTTTTATTCATAATTTGTCTTCGCTATCCCAAAAGTTAATATTTCCATTTTTATCTTGCATCTTATTTTCATATACATTTCATATCATTTTGCAATTTAAGGAAACCTTCTATACACCAAAACTATGGAACAGTTATGATGCAAAAATTACATTGAGCCTTCTGACATCCCATCTTACATTGTTACGTATGTAATTGTCCAGCTGATATTACAGGTTTCTTTTTGATATGTTCTATGCTTATAACTGGAGAAATGATTACACCTTTCTGAGAGATGAATTGTTGTATTCTACATTATTTCATATATCAGTGTTCTGTATTTGCTATTAAACTGAACTTATATTTAAAGATGATTGAGTAAACGGTCGAAATGAAGTTGAACAACCTAACTGCGTCGTTTAGCTGTCATTTATACCCTCATCATAACATTCTATAAATGATACTGGATCGAAATGTATTTCTTTATTAACTGCTTTGGTCATACTTGAAATGTATGATTTTTACGTCTTTTAACATATTAGGCAACTGCTAATATAGACCAATATAGCTACATTATACTGACATACGCATAATTTATCTAAGCTAAACAACGCATGCCAGCTGAACGAACAATGCATGTCATCACGCACCGTTGAAACGTGCACTCGCATTATTACACCAGATGGCGCGTTTGCATAATGATCGACAATTTTCGGATCTACGTAATAATCCGTACTTTTAGGAGAATTGTGTCTTGGGGAGATATATTGTTTTTGCCATGTCTGTCTGTCCGTCCGTCCGTCCGTCCGTCCGTCCGTCTGTCTGTCTTTCCGGCAAAATAGTGTCCGCTCCATATTTCCTTAACCCCTCAAAGGATTTTAATGAAACTTGGGTCAGATGTTCACCTCAACTACCTGATGTACAGAGCCCGTTAACAAAATGCGCCGGCTCAATGTCAAGGTCACAGTTGGAGATCAAAGGTCATATGACTAAATTCAGTGTCCACACTATACCTCTTGAACCCCTTGTAGGATTTAAGAATACCTCAACACAATTCTTTACCATACTGACACGATGTGCAGAGCGCATGTAACAACCACCTTGGTTCAAGGTCAAGGTCACTGTTACTAAAAATAGAAAAAATGGTGCCATGGGGGAGACATATGTTTTCGTGACAAAAACAACCATCTAGTTCGAAACTGCGACTGATATTAGTTTTATGACATAAAATTAGTATAGGTTGTGACCCTTTGTATTGAACACGCCATTTACATTTACAAGAAACGTCGTTTGAAAACGTCATTTACACTGTTTAGAGGCGAGGAGGTCTTTATATATAAACCAAGTTCGATTTTAAGACCCGTTCTGGTAGCCTTTTCCCTAGATGGTTGTTTTTGTCACAAAACATATGTCTCCCCCATGGCAGTTTGTCAATTATCATGCTGAAACATGCTAAAATAACAGAAAAATCTATTTTTAGTAACAATGACCCTGACCTTAACTTTTTTATTTTTGCTTAAAACACTTTATCTATTTTTAGTAAGAGTGACTTTGACTTTGCTTGAACACTTTAAAAAAATACTTTTTTTAAATAACATCTTTTAGTAACAGTGTCCTTAACCTTAAAAATAGTTTTGGCTTAAAACACTTTAATAGTCAAACTTTTTTTTAAACAAATTTATTTTTAGTTACAATGACCTCGACATTGACCTTGACCCCCGATTCAACCCCAAGCTTCCTTTCCATGTAAGCTACATACACATCAAGTTTCATTCAATTGATCTTGACCTTGAGTCGGCTCAGTAACTTCATGGGTTTTGCACATCGCGTAGTTGATGTGAACATCTGACCCAAGTTTAATGAAAATCCTTCCAGGGGTTTAGGAGATACGGAGCGGACACGAAATACAAGGCTCAAACCTTTGACCTTGAGCTGTGACCTTGAGCAGGCGTGATTGTTTCATGGGTTCTGCACATCGTGCAGTTGAGGTGAACATCTGACCCAAGTTTCATGAAATTCCTTCGAGGGGTTTAGGAGATATTGAGCGGACACTATTTTGTCGGAAAGACAGACAGACGGATGGGCGGACGGACGGATGGACGGACGGACAGACATGGCAAAAACAATATATCTCCCCAAGACACAATTCTCCTAAAAGTACGGATTATTACGTAGGTGCCGAAAATTGTCGATCATTATGCAAACGCGCCAACTGGTGTAATAATGCGAGTGCACGTTTCAACAGTGCGTGATGAAATGCATCGTTCGTCCAACTGGCATGCGTTGTTTAGCTTAGATAAATTATGCGTATGTCAGTATAATGTAGCTATATTGGTCTATATTAGCAGTTGCCTAATATGTTAAAAGACGTAAAAATCATACATTTCAAGTATGACCAAAGCAGTTAATAAAGAAATACATTTCGATCCAGTATCATTTATAGAATGTTATGATGAGGGTATGACTGACAGCCAAACAATGCAGTTAGGTTGTTCAACTTCATTTCGACCGTTTACTCAATCATCTTTAAATATAAGTTCAGTTTAATAGCAAATACAGAACACTGATATATGAAATAATGTAGAATACAACAATTCATCTCTCAGAAAGGTGTAATCATTTCTCCAGTTATAAGCACAGAGCATATCAAAAAGAAACATGTAATATCAGATGGACAAATGCACACGTAACAATGTAAGATGGGATGTCAGAAGGCTCAATGTAATTTTTGTTCCAAAACTGTTCCATACAAAACAACAAATCTGAAATTGTCATGCAAGAAAAATTCACACGACACTTCAATTTGCATTTTGGACTTTGTATGAAGCCAGTAGGTAGATTACATGGACAGAAAAATAACCGCGAAGTCATTCAATTTTAGTTTATTGCATTGAAATAATATGAAAATGTAAGAAACTTTAACTGCTTTTAGGTACGTGCGCAAAGAGTGTGCTAAGAATTACAAGGCTGGCCCACGGACCGTCATTTCAAGTGCTGATGAACCTGCTGACCTAATAGCAGAAGTGTCCCAGAAAAATAATGGTAAATGGCAGGTGGAGCTAGTGCCTAAAGTATAAACTGTTCATATTAATATGTATGATGTTACAAGAAAATGACTGTTACACTGTATCTTGGATGAAAGATCGAGAGCAACACAAATATTGAAATATCTAGTCTTCCTTTTATATTATTCCATCTTGCGGTATAAAATATCTCTATATGCTTCTCTTGGTATCACATGAGGGTCATGATAGCCCTATATTATTCACCAGAGTGTCAGTTCACTTACCGAAGGAAGTCACTTGTTGTTACAGGGAGTTAGTAGTTGCTAAAAAAGTCACTGGTCGCTAAAGAAGTCCCTGATTGCTGAAGAAGTCACTGGTCGCTAAAGAAGTCAGAAGTTGCAGTCAGTGGTTGTTAAGAAAATCACTGGCCACTAGGGGAAGTAAATGTTTGCCAAAAGATGTCAACTATTGATATAGTTGCTAAGAACGTCAGCGGTTGCTCAAGAAGTTACTGGTTGCTAGGAAAAGTCACCGATTCCGGACTGGTTCAATATTAATCCTAAGGGCAAGAGATCCACTAGATGATTCCTCACACCGAAGATCTAAGCACCGGGCCTTGTGATTTTAGAGAAGAATATTTTCAAAGATTTTCATATTTTAGCTCTTGCAATCATGTTGTTCAGCCAACAGGAATCATTTGAACACATTTAATTTATACTAATTTATTCATTTTCGATTGCGAAACAAGTTCTTTAGTTACAACTTATAGTAATCGCTCTCGAGACTCATTCTAGATGGAATCAACCTCGAAGAGAGACATAGCTTTGTGGAATTATTTGTGTCTTGCCCTAGGACACTACCTCAGGCTATGGTAGGGATCGAACCCAGGGCCATTTGATTCTGTGGCGAACGCGATACCACTGCGCCACGACGGCTCCACAATTTAAGAGAATGCATTTAAGAAAGCCTAGTGTCAGGGTGCTCCTTGCAAAGTTTGATGATATTCGATGTAATGGTTTATGATATAAAGTCATTTGCAGGAGTTGTGGACGGACGGCAGACATACAACGACCCTAAAAGCTCATATGCTCAACCACATCTGTAAAGTGGGCTTGATCTGTCAGATTGGGACTAGGAAAGTATAATCAAATCCGCCAACTTAGTTCGCAAACCCACTCATATTATATCTGTGTATCCAAACATCCAGATAACATTATAACCAAGTTGTGCAATTCAATGCACGCTATTTTGTTTGAGCTCCTTGTTGGCTGTGTATTCAATACTAGCATGCTATTTGAATACCCGCCTCTCACTCGGCTAGCAAGACACTTCCATCGAGGATCTGTGTACGAGTAGATTTAAGACCATTCTTTAAGACAATGTGTCCTCCTGGACAACCCATATACTCTCCGCTCAATGAAATATCTCATTAGATACTACTCGTACACAGATCCTTGACCGAAATCTCGGACAAGAAACGAGAAACCCGGAAAGGAAGGGAAGTACGAGGAATCTCCCTAATAGCTCAGCGGACTGTTATAAAGAAGTTTTCAGCTTCTGAACGATAAACAAAACATTTCGAAAAATATTTTCTTTTTCAGGCAGTGGGTTTAGTAGTCGTGTCTGGAATACGCTGATATTCTGTGGAGTAATATCACCAAATATGATTCTGATAAACTTGATAAAATCCAAAACGAGTGTGCTCGTATTGTTACCGGAGCAACACGTCTTGTATCTTTAGACCGCCTTGCAATTGAAAGTAACTGGGAATCCCTTTCTGATAGAAGATACAAACACAGAATGACACACTTTTACAAAATGTACCATAACCTAGTACCTGACTATCTGTCTTCACTAATTCCACGCCAAAGAAATACTCGATATAACCTCAGAAACGAACATGATGTACCTGGGTTAAGTCGTTCATTCCAACTGCTATTCGTGAATGGAATTCTCTACCCCTTGAGACTAGACATGTTCAATCACTCCCTGCTTTCAAAATTCAACTGAATCAGAACAAAACTCGTATGCCTTCTTACTTTTTTTCTGGCATGAGAAAACTCCAAGTGCTGCATACACGTCTACGTACTAAATGTAGCTCACTCAACTACCACTTACATCTATGTAATATTTCTGCAACACCTCTGTGTACATGTGGACAGGTTGAATCAAATTACCACTTTTTCTTTGAATGCCAGCTTCTCCAAATGATCCGCAATACACTGTTTCGACAGCTTCGGGACTTCGAACTAAGTCTACCCCTACTTCTTTTTGGTGATTCAACCCTCTCAGACCAAGAAAATACATTTATATTTCACCAGGTTCAATGCTTTATACATGACAGCAAAAGATTTACATAATTTATTACGTTTGCGTGAGACGTCTCTTTCTCTCTCTCTTTCTCTCTCTCTCTCTCTCTCTCTCTCTCTCTCTCTCTCTCTTCTCATCCTTCCTATTACTTTTGCAAAACCTTAAATTTATATAAGTTCTTTTTTCATCCTAAATAGATTTATATACATTGTATCATTGTATCACCCGAATTTACTTTCAAAATTGTACAGTTCTAGTACAAAGAAGTCTTGTCAGGGAGAAGAATTTTATAAGACATGTTGTCTTTCATTCTTATCCTTTTCCATTATGTATATTTGTAATTGTTAAACTGTGTGTATACATTTGTATATATGGGAATAAAATATGTTTAAACTAGTAGTCGTGTGGAAGGAGTTTGCCTGTTTAATGGCAGATATTTTTTATGGTTATCAGTATCAAGAGTTGTGTTTAGCAGTTGCTGATTTTAAAGAGAAAACCATTCTCCAGACATCACCAACAGCAGCCACCACCAGCAACTGGATCAACTGAAAACTAGCATACAGAAATATCAAACCACCCGTCTATGAGAAAAGACAAAGTGGGCATCGAACTACGGATAGACAATGGTAACGCTTTTGAAAAGTGCAAAAGTACAGAAAATCACAGACATCAACCAGCCAGGGAATATTCCACAGTGCACAGAACAAACAAATGATAAAGAAAAATGTTGAATCCAGGATAACCACCTTAGAACTGTCAGTTGAGTCCAAGCAAATTATTAGAGGAATCGGTGACGAAAACTTAAAACTACAACGTTAACGTGCATACTTTTATATAATAGTTAAGAGCTGTTTCACGGATCGCTGTCAACACTTCCGGGTTAGCATTACAGTTAATTACACATCAGTAAAGCAATCAATGGCCTTAAGCAATCAATACTGATGCATCCCACTTCGCCAGTTTTATATTGAAAATACACTTGTAGTAAGTAATCATCTCATTTTAAGTGGCCACACTTAATCTTCATTGATGTTTTGGGTTCAATGCCCATCTCTGCCAGGGAATTTTATCGTTACATTCTGGTTATTAATAACTGGTTTACAAAATGGTGTGAAGCAGCGCCTTCTCTTTATCACGAAACTAAAACATTAACTGAAACATCTGTGTATAATTTCCTAATGAAATTTGGTATACCAATGACATTGCCTTCTGCTTTGGGCTCTCCTGTTAAACAGTTCATTTAAGTCCTTGAAATGAACTAAATAAAGAACCTCAGTTGTAATGATCGCAAAGTAATGGTGTATGTTTAAAGCTGACACTACATATATTTGCCATATTTTTATGTCAGACAGAAATAGCTCCCTTTGTTTAAAGGATGGTGATGTTTAGTTTGGTCTCAAGGAATCTGAACATTTCACATGCCTGTTGATTTTGTAAATAATCATTCAAATGTTTCACCTTTAATTTTGTAAATTCCAACAAGGGTGGTTACATTGTCGGTAACTTTTCTGATTTCAGTATCTGCATTCCAGGACAAATTGTAAACTACATGTATACATTAATTTTCATTCATTTTCCATAATTCCTAGTGAAATTCCACCATGTGACGTTATCCTGGCAACATAGTCGTTGTAATACAATGCCTTTCAAACATCGACATTTAATTCAAACTTCCGATTGGTGCATTTTGATATTTGTCACAGTTTGAATGAGTATATTTTTGAGCATTCTATTCTTATCATCTTTTTTACTCGATCAAAAAGTTTTGAAAATGTGTTTTTTTTAATGTTTAAATATCAACTAGATCTATTGTTTCTATCATTTATTTATGAAATAGAGTATTTGCATCGGTTATTATCACTTATACACAATGTACACTTAAAATTGTGATACTGTTCTCGACAATGAAGAAGCAATACGGACAACTTCAGACAAAATCAAACAATTACATTTCCAGTAAGGCTATGCAAACCCTTCATTTTATGAATCAGCGTCATGAATTACCCGTTCTAAAATCAAAAAGAATTCTACTCATACCAATTATATCCTCCACCACGTTCTTTATGAACACTCCTTAAGACTGGACGAAAGCGTAAGCTAAAGGGAGACAACTTGTTAATAGAGAACGTGAAAAGCAAGAAATAAAAAATCACCCTAATGCTTTTAAAATAAGCCAGATACAGCACAGAAAACGTTGTAGAGTGTTTTCATCAAACCAGCAATACATAATTGTCACAATAAAGAGTTTATAACAACTTGCCTTTACGGTGTTATTTTCAAAAATGTACGAGTAGATGGCATACCATAAAAATGTCACCAAATATTTCAATGAGGCAAACTCTGAAAAGAACACGTAAAATGTACCCCTCGAGGCTCCATGCTCGAGTATTGACTTTGAAAATTTTTAGGATCAGTTACCAGTAGCCAAGTGAGCGGTCGAAACATATTCCGTTTTGAAAAGAACATCAGCGCATTTCAAACGCAAGTGTGTACATATACTTCCTTAGAGCCAAAATCCAGGTAAGACAAAACTTGTGGAATGAGAAAACTGCGTCTCTCTACCCGGAGAATGACAATGCTTTGAAAGTTCACTAAAAAGCTAATGATGAAGGAGGAAGTAACATGGAGGCAACAAATCTTGTAATAATGGGGCAGATAGAGAAGATATTTCGGAGGTTTAAGTAATGGGCAAATTCAGCATCAGTATTCTATATAGGTACAAGTGACTTTGAAACAACATCGCAGCGTCCGGGTAACATTACAGATGAAATGGTGCCTCGCAATAGGCAGCCTACTTAAAGTAGACAAGCTCAGTCTCTCAGATTCATAGACAAGAAACCATGATTATCATCCCTCAAGAAGGGAACAATTTTTTATAAAGCGTCAAGCCATCTCCCGTTAGTCTCACTATCGTTGTGAACATTGTAAAAATGATTTAGTGATTGAAGTGTGATTAGGCAAACTAGCCAAATTCGGACTTTTCAACAAAATGGCTTCAGAAACTTTCCAATACCCAGATAACATTCTTTGCCATAAAGTCCGAATAACCATTTAAAGTGTAAAAGGTCAAGTTGTTACCTCGTTTGCTTAAAAAAGATCGTTCAACAAATGCTTGGCTGAATGTCACCTTGTGAAGTTAGTATAGTATGATACTGAAGACACACTATACAAATGGACACAATCTTATCTGTTCACCAGAAAGGCTAGAGTGTTGATGTATGTGACTATCTATGTGGCGTTCCTCTGTTTAAACTTAAAAAGGTTGAATACGAAACTTCATTTACGTGTTGCGACGGACGACATATACATGGAAACCCAATCTAACCAAATCTGAAACAAAAAAGCTAGTTGGCACCAACTAGGGCACAAATGAGAAGATATACTTGTGGAGGGATAACCTGTTTTATGGCACAGCAGCTTGGTTGGCCGCTACAAAGACAAATCAACAAGCACTAGATAAGGTTCAAGACAAAGCCTAATGAATAATTAATAGAGCAATAGGAACAACTCAATTTAAGGCAATGTACGTCAGAGTGACATTAAAGATTATGTACGTCAGCGTGACATTATAGACTATGCACGTCAGAGTGACATTATAGATTATGTACGTCAGGGTGACATTATAGATTATGTACGTCAGTGTGACATTATAGACTATGTAAGTCAGAGTGACAGAATAGATTATGTACGTCAGGGTGACATTATAGATTATGTACGTCAGAGTGACAGTATAGATTATGTACGTCAGGGTGACATTATAGACTTATGTAAGTCAGAGTGACAGTATAGATTATGTACGTCAGGGTAACATTTTAGATTATGTACGTCAGCGTGACATTATAGATTATGTACGTCAGGGTGACATTATAGATTATGTACGTCAGAGTGACATTATAAACTTATGTAAGTCAGAGTGACAGAATAGATTATGTACGTCACAGTGACATTATAGATTATGTACGTCAGGGTGACATTATAGATTATGTACGTCAGAGTGACATTATAGATTATGTACGTCAGAGTGACATTATAGATTATGTACGTCAGAGTGACATTATAGATTATGTACGTCAGAGTGACAGTATAGATTATGTACGTCAGAGTGACATTATAGATTATGTACGTCAGAGTGACAGTACAGATTATGTACGTCAGGGTGACATTATAGATTATGTACGTCAGAGTGACATTATAGATTATGTACGTCAGGGTGACATTATAGATTATGTACGTCAGAGTGACAGTATAGATTATGTAGGTCAGGGTGACATTATAGATTATGTACGTCAGAGTGACAGTATAGATTATGTAGGTCAGGGTGACATTATAGATTATGTACGTCAGGGTGACATTATAGACTATGTACGTCAGAGTGACAGTATAGATTATGTACGTCAGGGTGACATTATAGATTATGTACGTCAGAATGACAGTATAGATTATGTACGTCAGGGTGACATTATTGATTATGTACGCCAGAGTGACATAATAGATTATGTACGTCAGGGTGACATTATAGACTTATGTAAGTCAGAGTGACATTATAGATTATGTACGTCAGAGTGACATTCTAGACTATGTACGTCAGACTGACATTATAGACTATGTACGTCAGAGTGACATTATAGACTATGTAAGTCAGAGTGACATTATAGATTATGTACGTCAGAGTGACATTATAAACTTATGTAAGTCAGAGTGACAGTATAGATTATGTACGTCAGGGTAACATTTTAGATTATGTACGTCAGCGTGACATTATAGATTATGTAAGTCAGAGTGACAGTATAGACTATGTAAGTCAGAGTGACATTATAGATTATGTACGTCAGAGTGACAGTATAGATTATGTACGTCAGGGTAACATTTTAGATTATGTACGTCAGCGTGACATTATAGATTATGTAAGTCAGAGTGACAGTATAGACTATTTAAGTCAGAGTGACATTATAGATTATGTACGTCAGAGTGACATTATAAACTTATGTAAGTCAGAGTGAGAGTATAGATTATGTACGTCAGGGTAACATTTTAGATTATGTACGTCAGCGTGACATTATAGATTATGTACGTCAGAGTGACATTATAGATTATGTACGTCATGGTGACATTATAGATTATGTACGTCAGAGTGACAGTATAGATTATGTAAGTCAGAGTGACATTACAGACTATGTACGTCAGGGTGATATTATAGATTATGTACGTCAGGGTGACATTATAGATTATGTATGTCAGAGTGACATTTAAGATAATATACGTCAGGGTGACATTATAGATTTTGTACGTCAGAGTGACATTTAAGATAATGTACGTCAGCGTGACATTATAGATTATGTAAGTCAGAGTGACATTATAGACTATGTACGTCAGAGTGACATTATAGATTATGTACGTCAGCGTGACAGTATAGATTATGTACGTCAGAGTGACATTAAAGATAATGAACGTCAGCGTGACATTATAGACTATGTACGTCAGAGTGACATTATAGATTATGTACGTCAGGGTGACATTATAGATTATGTACGTCAGAGTGACATTATAAACTTATGTAAGTCAGAGTGAGAGTATAGATTATGTACGTCAGGGTAACATTTTAGATTATGTACGTCAGAGTGACATTATAGATTATGTACGTCAGAGTGACATTATAGATTATGTACGTCAGAGTGACAGAATAGATTATGTACGTCAGAGTGACATTAAAGATAATGTACGTCAGGGTGACATTATAGATTATGTACGTCAGAGTGACATTAAAGATAATGTATGTCAGGGTGACATTATAGAATATGTACGTCAGAGTGACGTTATAAACTTATGTAAGTCAGAGTGACAGTATAGATTATGTACGTCAGCGTGACATTATAGATTATGTAAGTCAGAGTGACATTATAGACTATGTACGTCAGAGTGACATTATAGATTATGTACGTCAGAGTGACAGTATAGATTATGTACGTCAGAGTGACATTAAAGATAATGTACGTCAGCGTGACATTATAGACTATGTACGTCACAGTGACATTATAGATTATGTACGTCAGGGTGACATTATAGACTATGTACGTCAGAGTGACATTATAGATTATGTACGTCAGAGTGACATTATAGACTATATACGTCAGGATGACATTATAGATTATTTACGTCAGCGTGACATTATAGATTATGTACGTCAGGGTGACATTATAGATTATGTACGTCAGAGTGACATTATAGATTATGTACGTCAGAGTGACAGTACAGATTATGTACGTCAGAGTGACATTATAGATTATGTACGTCAGGGTGACATTATAGACTATGTACGTCAGAGTGACATTATAGATTATGTACGTCAGCGTGACATTATAGATTATGTAAGTCAGAGTGACATTATAGATTATGTACGTCAGAGTGACAGAATAGATTATGTACGTCAGAGTGACATTATAGACTATGCACGTCAGAGTGACATTATAGATTATGTACGTCAGGGTGACATTATAGATTATGTACGTCAGAGTGACAGTATTGACTATGTACGTCAAAGTGACATTATAGATTATGTACGTCATGGTGACATTACACACTATGTAAGTCAGAGTGACATTATAGACTATGTACGTCAGAGTGACATCATAGATTATGAACGTTACAGTCACATTATAGAATGTGTACGTCAGAATGACATTATAGACTTATGTACGTCAGAGTGACATCATAAATTATGAACGTTACAGTCACATTATAGATTATGTACGTCAGAGTGACATTATAGACTATGTAAGTCAATGTGACAGTATAGACTATGTACGTCATGGTGACATTATAGATTATGTACTTCAGAGTGACATTATAGACTATGTAAGTCAAAGTGACAGTATAGACTATGTACGTCAGAGTGACATTATAGATTATGTACGTCATGGTGACATTATAGACTATGAAAGTCAGAGTGACAGTATAGACTATGTAAGTCAGAGTGACAGTATAGACTATGTACGTCAGAGTGACATTATAGACTATGTAAGTCAGAGTGACATTATAGATTATGAACGTTACAGTTAGATTGACAGTTCAGAATATATACGTCAGAGAGTCATTATAGACTATGTACGTCTGGGTTACACTATTTACTATGTATGTCAGAGTGACAGTATAGACTATGTACGTCAGAGTGATAGTAAAGACTATGTACGTCAGCTTGACATTATAGACTATGTACGGCAGGGTGACATTATAGACTATGTACGGCAGGGTGACGGTATAGACTATGTACGTCATGGTGACATTTTAGACTATGTACGTCAGTGTTACAGTTTAGACTATGTTCGTCAGTGTGACATTATAGACTATGTTCGAGTGTGACATTAAAGACTATGTACGTCAAAGTGACAGTATAGACTATGTACGTCAGGGTGACGTTATAGACTATGAACGTCAAAGTTACAGTATAGACTATCTACATGGGAGTGACAGTTTGGAATATGTACGACTGAGTGACATTGTAGACTATGTACGTCAGGGTGACATTATAGATTATGAACGTTAGAGTTAGAATGACAGTTCAGAATATATACGTCAGAGTGACATTATAGACTATGTACGTCTGGGTTACACTATTTACTATGTACGTCAGAGTGATAGTATAGACTATGTACACCAGAGTGACAGTATAGACTATGTACGTCAGAGTGACAGTATAGACTATGTACACCAGAGTGACAGTATAGACTTTGTAAGTCAGAGTGACAGAATAGACTATGTACGTCAGAGTGACAGTATAGACTATGTACGTCAGGGTGACATTATAGACTATGAACGTGAAAGTTACAGTATAGACTATCTACATGGGAGTGACAGTTTAGAATATGTACGACTGAGTGACATTGTAGACTATGTACGTCAGGGTGACATTACAGATTATGAACGTTAGAGTTAGATTGACAGTTCAGAATATATACGTCAGAGTGACATTATAGACTATGTAAGTCAAAGTGACAGTATAGACTATGTACGTCAGAGTGACATTATAGACTCTGTAAGTCAAAGTGACAGTATAGACTATGTACGTCAGGGTGACATTATGTACTTTGAACGTCAGAGTGACATGATAGACTATGTACGTCAGAGTGACATTATAGATTATGTACGTCAGCGTGACATTTTAGACTATGTACGTCAGAGTGACAGTATAGATTATGCAAGTCAGAGTGACATTATAGATTATGTACGTCAGCGTGACATTTTAGACTATGTACGTCAGCGTGACATTATAGACTATGTACGTCAGAGTGACAGTATAGATTATGTACGCCAGCGTGACATTTTAGAGTATGTACGTCAGAGTGACAGTATAGACTTTGTTCGTCAGATTGATAGTATAGACTTTGTTCGTCAGAGTATCATTATAGACTATGTTCGCCAGGGGGACATTATAGACTATGATCGCCAAGAAGATGTACATTTATTTATCAGTTGACTGTTGTATATTAAACAGCATTGGGGTTGGGTTTAGCCTCACTTTTAAAAATACTTGTTTGTTTCGAAATATATCAAAACCATCCCATAAAGATCACCTTCCGCGATTCCAGAATAACACAATTAACAACATAAACACAAAACAGAAGAAGACACCCCAATGGTGACGTATATTTCAGATAGTAATAATCGTCAAAAAGAATAGCTTGCGGATATCATATTAAGAAATATTCAGTAATGTAGAATAATAAATTACTCAACACCTACCATATTTCTATACCTTTCATTCAAATTAATTTAAATTTTTTGCCATGAGCTATCTTTTAAAAGTATTTACTGAATTTATCCGATATTGTATTAACGCAATATACCGGCAATTGTACTTTACGCACCTACTTCGCGTGCATAATTTAATTGAAAAGACAACAATAACAACAAATGCATTGGAAAAAGAGATCTTGTTAACAATTTGCATTAAAAAATGCTTCTATATTTCTTTATATGTTTTTCAGCAGTAGAAAACTCAGTTGGGGATGCGGAGTTTGGAAAAAGTAAGTGTTTCTTCATAGCTGTTTTATATCGCCTTTTATTGCCAACTTGAAACTGATGTATATCATCGAGCTTTTAGATGATAAAATACATGTATATCCTCCATTGTACATTGACCAGATGTGGTATCAATAGAAAATGTAGAATTTTATGGTGACGGAAGATTCCCCGCAGCTATTACAGCAGCCTTACATTACCAAAGCAACGATGTGTATCTCTACCTGGAAAGGGATGATGACACAACTGGGATGCTGAGTGAGGATCTATTTGACACTTCCAGAATTCTTCCAACGGGAGTGTTCAAGGAAGAGGAGAGCCAAGTGAGATAGCTTTAATATGGAGTTTTTGAATATTTCTTGCGTTTTAAAGTAGAATTGACTATGTTCGCTCGGTTAAGTTTATATGGGGAATACTTATCAAAAGATTAGGGTGAGATACATTGCGCGTGTTGTGTATTCTTGTCTGTAGTAAGAAAGGTGTTGTAGAAAAGATATGAAAACGTTCTGTGACCATCCGTGAAAAAGTCTGAACGGTTTTTAAAACTGCTGGTACATTTCTTTTTTGTCTTTGGAGGCATAAATCTTTTATAACAATTTAACCTCATTCTTTTATTAATATGTATATAATGCATCATAAACTGAATTCAATAGTTATTACGATAATAGAAAAGAATGTAAAACAGCAGCGTTCATTGTCAGTTTCGTTGATTTCTTTAATCGAAAAGTAACCTGAATATACTAATAATCTACAGCATGACTCATAGTGAGCCCATTTTCCATGAATGCGTCTATCAATATTTAATATACAGTCTTATGATATACGACTATATATACATTTCAGAATTTTGCTGCTTATGATTCGGGAAATTCGGACGTACTTGTTGTTCATCGAGAGACCACTGACGCCAAACCAAAATTTGTATGTTTTTTAATATTGTTATTATAATTATTAGTTAATAAAAATAGAATGCTTATACTGATCAAACGGGCTCCCATACTAATACGACAGATTCACGGAACGTATGCTTTACTCAAACCATATTCGGATATTACCTTTTATCATGACGGTGGATACATACTTTTTATACATAGGGTCTACTGCAAAAGCAGACGAGATTTTCATTCTCACAATAGATTTGCACTGTATTTGCATATTTATTCTTAGGTACAGCAGAATCACATCATATTTGCATAGGATTACATTTACGCGACATATTTCACGTGATATTTGCATACAATCTCAAGGTCAGAATGACATTAGACTGTGCACCTTGTCTTTTATTAGTACGGCAGATTCACACATAACAACGTGAGAATGGTGATACAGTCTGAGGATGGGTACCAGGGTCTCCACACTGTTTGGCGGGAGGAAGACAGTGGTAAATATTCTGTCAAGACAAAATAATAGAAAACGAACAGATATGCAATACAAAATAAAAGTAAACTCGCCCTAAGTGAAAACAACTACTCTTAAGCGAGTTATGGCATTGTACTTAAAATGATAACAACATCTTACAAGGGTAGACCTACGTGACTGCTTGCAAAACAGGGGGAAATTTATATTTAATGGAAAATAATAGCTCTACATTTTATTTTGAAAATAGCTTTATTCATACTGTTTTACACAAACTTGTTATATTTTTTCATTTTCCTTCATTTCTATCAACTGTGATGAGGTCAAACACCAATCGCTCTGTTTAATTTACAGATCATTACAGGGTCCGCCGTGCAACCACAACCGGTGACGTAATAGAGCTCTTCATCTTTGCTGACCTCTCTTTTTACGAACAGTGAGTACAATTCCAGTTTCAGTGCACCAGTAAAATCTCATTGTACATGTAATTTTGAATTTACAGGTCAGCCAAAAACCAATCTCATTAAAATCAGACTCGCTAACTAGGTAGAGGAGCGTACATTAGGGTATGATTTTAATGAGATTGTCTTGAATAGCGTTACAATTCCTTACTCACTTTGTGAAGTGTAGAATTATGACAGATCTATGTTATACAATAATACCGTATATAATGACTCGGGATATAGCGAACTTCCGGAAATAATGAATACATTTTCTGGGTCCGATTTTTTCTCTCACTCTTTATCATCCCTTGGCATCCGCCTTGGGAGCGGAAGGTCGAAAGTTTGTATCCCGTTCTGATACGGCCGGTTGGTGAGCCGCCAGCTAATTAAATTATTGTTACCGTATTATGCCTACCTGCCTGGTGCCTGGTATTAAAGGCTAGGATTCGGACAGTAAATGTGTTCAGAAAAGGTGTCTCATAAGTCAGAAATACACTTTACTTAAAATACTAATAAAATATAACTAACCCCGGATATAAGGAACATATATAAATGGTCCCAAAGAGTTCGTTATATACAGTAATTTGTCCGGCCAACCTCCGGGAAGGAATATTTAACCAGGTTAGGGAAAATAACTCTGCGTCGGAACTTGCTCAAAACTTAAAATTACTTTGTCTTCTTTCATGCTCAAACGTTTCCTTTTGTAAGCTGTATTGCAACAATTATTTAATTGCAGAGGACGACGTTATACATGTACATGTTTTATGTCATAGTTCATGACTTGACTGCAAGGTTTATATCAGCCATAATATATCGTTTATTAGTCTTCAAAACAGACTTCAAGTCGGGTAATGGTCGAGTTAAAGATGACAGTGTAAATGAGAATAGTATATCAGGACATTGTCTACAAAAAAACAACGTTATAAAAGAAGTATTCAAGTGATATGATGCTGATATTATATATAGTTTCAAACTTTGTCATTTTTATAGTATTAAAAATGGAGGCTTGCGTACATGGAAAAACACGAAACAAACCAAGAACTTTATAAAGAAATACCTTACTGCCGTTACAAAAGAGGTAAATTTACTTCTCTCCTTTATACCCTTCCCCTACAAAAATGACCAACATTTTAGGCCATTTTGATGAAATGTTAAATAAGGCACCTTTACTGGAATAATATATGAGATTTAAAATTAAAGCTGTTCGCTCTAAGATTTTGGTCAAAAACAAGGCTTTTCGAACTGATCAACGCATTTCAGAACGAATAAACAGTTTCCAGTATAAACTATTTCTGTATTTTTTTAAATAATACTCTACCAAATTATAAAACGTAGCATTCAATATAAGCACACAGAGTAGCGATGCCGTCAAACTACGCTCACCAACATTTTCAACAAATTTTCTCAAATTGCAATGTAGATTGTTACTTGTATTGTTGATTATACATTAACTTACATTTTATGTTTTAGTATATCAGTTTGGATAAATTTGATATTTTCACTAAAGACTGGAATCCGTGATTTAGAAGACTCTGAAATGTATTGGTTTCATTTTATACGAATTTATTATAGTTCGATTACGAAGAAAGCTCCGTAGCTTATTGAATCGCTCTCGAACACTCATTCCAGATGTCATCACACTCGCGAGAAAGAGGTAGCCAGTTTTTCATCACTGCTAATCATTTACAGCTGGGTGGACTGATGAGGCATGTGTGGCATCACTGTCTTTGCCCAAGGACACATCTCGTGCTCGGGCTGGGATTTGAACCCGGGACCCCCGTTCCGGAGGCGAACGCCCTAAACACTGAGATATAGAGGCCCAAATGTATTTGTTATTACAATTGTATTTTGCAGTAGGTTAACTTTGTTAAGAATCACTACATGTTGTAGTTATATGAAGTATTAGTTAAACAATATCATGTGTCTTACTGGAACAGTGAAAACTATTGTTACGATGTACCAGGCATTAGGAAATAACTGTATAATGCCATGCCATATTTCAATTTTAATCATAAAATTATCAGACTGTAATTATATTTAGGTTGACTCAATTTACCAGTACTTAGGAGAGTATGGGACAAACAGTAGTCTCAGAGTGTACTTCCAGCAGTACCAGGTTATAACGGTAAGTTGTTTTGTACAGATACTCAAAAGTAAATGTTCACATGCCGACCATGTTGCCAAATGGTTTTTACTTTAAAACTTGAGGATCCATACTTTTATATTCATGCTGGTGAATGCTGTATAAATTCGTTTTATTACTTCACATTAAGATAACACGAGTTAAACTTGGCATGGATTTTCAAATATAAAAAGAACATCTTTTGCAATGGTGCAATACAGACCATCTCCCGAATATGTTTTATTGTCGCGTCAATATTTTGACTTCGTGTTATGTTTTGTGTTATATTTTTTCTTATGTAGCATTTTAATGTTGCCAATTTGCGCTTTTCGCAATGATATGACTGTATTCTTACTCGGCGAGTTGCCATGCTTGTGTGTTGCCATGCCTGCGAGTTGCCATGCCTACGTGTTGCCATGCCTGCGGGTTGCTATACTTATGTGTTGCCATGCCTGCGAGTTGCCATGCCTACGTGTTGCCATGCCTGCGGGTTGCTATACATATGTGTTGGCCATGCCTGCGTTTTTCCATGTCTACGTGTTGCCATGCCTGCAGGTTGCCATACATATGTGTAACCATACATGTGTGTTGCCATGCCTGCATGTTGCCATGCCTGCGGGTTGCTATACATATGTGTTTCCATGCCTGCGTTTTTCCATGTCTATGTGTTGCCATGCCTGCGGGTTGCCATACATATGTGTTGCCATACTTGTGTGTTGCTATACCTGCGGGTTGCCATGCCGTAAAATGTAACCCAGTTTTGATACTCCTATAGTAAGCATTTTCTGTTTCAACCATGTACTTCTACTAGTATTTGTTGCAAAACAAATGTCTTATTAATGATTCAGTATAAGTTTCCATTAAAACTGGAATATAAATTTTCATTGTACAGGACACGACCCACCAGAAATGGGTTGAAGACAATCTTGTAGACAATATCATACAAACAGCGGCTGTCTCGGATCTGCAGACATACTATGACACACTTCAGACGAAGTTTTCATTTCCTTATGCTGATCATGTCATGGCAATTACTAAGTCAGTGGTATTGTAGCGTTAGCATGGATTGTTCGTTCAATTTATAAAATACACTACAGATAACGTGAATTCCACTTGCTTTGATTAAAAGGTTAAAAAAATGTTAATTAAAATGAGAAAATCTTAAAAACTAGATGATTTAACATTTTTTCGTCGTTTTCTAATTTAATGTCTGAAAGCATCAAATTGTATTTATAAGGTCTATTTAAAACTTGGTACAACATATTTAGGTGGGATGCCATCAGTTGTCTGCACTGACAAAATAAATCGTATATGTAGAATACATCTGTTTTGCATTGCAGATTAGATCTACAGGGAGGTGTACAAGGTAATTGCATCTCACAGTTACAAATATATCTTTAATTGTTATGTAAAAGACTTAATATCTACAGGTTAAAATGTCCATAGTAATGGTGGTTGTGTTGACTGCGTTGGCAAAGTAACAAAATATTCTCCGTTGAGTTTAAATTACATGTACAATGCCTGTTTCGCCTTTTCGCCTAACATGCCCTTGTAATGTAATCGTAAGAAAAGCTGCTATGATCACTGTTGTATGGTGGCATATTTCTGCCACCACATAACCACTTAATTATCCCGTTATATAACTAGTTAGTCACTTAATTATCATGATAAATATCTGATTTACGCGTTAATTTTTATGTTAAGAGATACTTATGCCAACACAAAAAATTGTATGTTACTGCCAATTACTTACAACAACAACATTTTTTTTTTTTTTACAACATTACCTTTATTCACCCAGTTATGTTAACATAATGCATGGGGATATAAAACAGTATCATATATTGTTTGGTGGTATTTCATAGTTTAAACAGAACTTCAATACAAAGCATTTTCAAAGCATTTTCAAATCATTTACATTATATACTTCATACGATATCTATTTCAATTACTGGTTCTATAAGCAATGATATCAATTACTGAAATAAGTTTTAATCCAGCATGATATGGCTAAATTTATACAACATTTGTTTGGACACAAAAGAGAAAAAAATGGAACAGAAGAAAGGGACACGGGATGGGGATTGGGATGGGGCTGGGGGGGGGGTACCAAAAATGTTTTTAAAGTAACCTAAGCTATAATTATTATATGAAATACATTTAAGTCCTATGCTTTGTAGAATTATCTAGCGCAAGAGTACAGAAAACATGTGACGCGTATGAAATACTAACTAATTTCACAAACAGTCGTAACATTGGAATTTCATTCATGAGTATGATAGTAGTAGAATGAAAAACAAGGTACATGGCACGAGATAAGCGTGGCGTTTAAATTTGTTTGGGTAATTTAGCGGGAGCATGCACAATTGAGTGTAAAGTTGATACTGGACGTAAGAAATGGAATTTCATTCATGCGATTGATTGTAATAAAGGCGTAAAAATATAGTAAACAATTGAATCTAAACGTTATAGTGAAAAATGAGTGTTATTAAAAATTGGTGAACGTAAAAGAGTGTAATCAAAACTTGGATTTTCATGTGATGCGGTTAACAAAAAATAGTATTGGATATTAAAAGCTGGATATAGGTAATTACTTGAATTTTGACATCAGTCTAGTAACAAATTTGCAGATATTTTTCATACTGGTAGGTGATGTAGTCACGAGCATCGCACTATAATTATGATCTGTTGCAGTGGTTTCGATGTTATTAGGATACAAAAACGTAGTTCTCTCTGCCGAGAAGTAAGGGCATTCGAGCAAGTAGTGTTTTTCGGACCCGATCTCGTTACGATCACATAGGCGACATTTCCTATCATAAAGGTCAGTTCCGTCCCACCTACCGGTTTCAATCGGAAACTTGTGGTTAGCTGTACGGAATTTGAACATAGCCAGTGCTTCACCCTGGGACAATATGTTAAAATAGCGTTCTATGCCGAACTCTTGTTTATGCAACTTGTATATTCTCCCCTTATTAGTACTATCTAAAACCCCCCACCATTCTTGAATGTACTGGTCCATTAAGATTTGTTTAATAACCTTATGTATATTGACGGGTACGCCATTTACATGCTGATTTAACCAAATATCCGAACAACCAGTTGAATCTAAAATTTCTTTAACTTTACTTAACCATTTGAAGTTTGCATTTTCACGATTTAGCATGTATCTGTAAATTTGGTTTGATAATTTGTTTGTGTCTGCGTTAACAACACGTGACCAAAATGCAACCATTCTACTTTTTATGACCACTGAAATTGGGAATCTTCCTGTTTCACCGTGCAGCATGTACAGCGGTGTGCTTTTTCTAGCCTTTAACAATTTTCGCAAAAAGTCGTTGTGAACAGATTCGAGCAAGGATAAGCTTTCAAAACCAAATATTTCAGAACTATATGTGAGAATAGGTAGAACAGTGTTGTCAAAGAGTTTCAACGTCAAATCGACCGGGAGATTAGCGTTATTTGCTCTAGTGAATAATAAATACATAGCTTTCTTTGCTTGTTGTACGATATGCTTACGAGCTTGCAAAAAAGAACCAGAGCTTGAAAAAGTAATACCAAGATAATGATATTTGTTTGTTATTTCTACAGAATGTCCGCCTAACATAAAGTCAAAATTTTGAGTATTTCTAGCCAGTATTGAAAATCTGTTTGGGAGTCTGATACAATAACCGTGTCGTCGGCATAGAGCAACAGTAATAGTTTAAGCCAAAATTGTTCGTCGAATGTTTCTCTAAGCTCAACACCCTTACCCCCATCAGACTCAATGTGTGATTGCATATCATTTAAAAACATTGCGAAGAGAATCGGGGACAGATTTTCACCTTGTCTCACACCTGTTTCACATGAAAAATATGCGGAATTTGACCCTTTGTAGGAAACACATGACTTTATATTTTTATACATGTTATGTATTACATGAAAAATTTTGCCATTTATATCATTAGCTAGGAGTTTCTGCCAGAGACTGACCCTATTTACCTTATCGAAGGCCGCCGAAAAATCGATAAAGGCACAGAAAAGTTTACGTTTTTTCTTTCTAAGCAGTTCTATTAGTGAATACAAAGTGAAAATATGGTCTTGACAGGAATATCCTTTTCTGAAACCCGCTTGATTTTGATTTAGTATATGATGGCTTTCAATGAAATTTGTGAGTCTGTGGTTGAGAACCGATGTGAAAAGTTTTCCCAAACAGCTAAGTATTGTTATTGGTCTGTAATTTGAGGCTTGTTTAGGGTCTCCTTTATTTTTAAAAATAGGGACAATACTACCATTTAGCCAAGACACTGGAAGAAAACCGGTGTCCAGAACACAATTGAAAAGTTTAGTATAAACAGGTAATAAATATCTTTTGTACACTTAATGTGTTCATTTAGTATGTTGTCAGTGGGACTTGAAGCCTTTCCATTAGTTAAATTGTTAATACATTTAGTAATCTCAAAAGGTGTGATAGGGGAGTTAATCTCATCATTCGAAATTGCATCTAACTCAGAAATATCAAAATTTTGGTTATTTTCATCAGTATTAACATTTTTAAAATGGTCGTAAAATTCCTCTATAGTCGGGGACGGTGCATCGGTCTGTTTTGGTTTTAAGCTATTTAGGAATTTCCAATATTGCTTAGGGTCAGATTTATGTAATGACCGAAGTTCATTATAGTTCATGTACTGCCAACAGATACCTACATAATGATATTTTAGATATCTATTAAGTGGTTAACGTGTTATGTAACTAGTTAGTCAGATAAGTATCGTGATAATTATGTCGTTAACTAGTTAGTCAGATAAATATCGTGATAATTATGTCGTTAACTAGTTATGGAACTAGTTAGTCAGATAATAATCGTGTTAATTTTCTGATTAACTAGTTACATAACTAGTTAACGACATAATTATCACGATTCTTATCTGACTAACTAGTTAATAAGTATCGTGATAATTATGTGGTTAACTAGTTATGTAACTAGTTAATAAGATAATTAACACGATAATTATGTCGTTAACTAGTTATGTAACTAGTTAATAAGATAATTAACACGATAATTATCTGACTAACTAGATACATAACTAGTTAACGACATAATTATCACGATACTTATTTGACTAATTAGTTACATAACACGTTAACCACTTAATATATATCTAAAATATCATTATGTAGGTACCTGTTGGCAGTAGTGGGCAGTAACATACACTTTTTGTGTTGACATAAGTATCTGTTAACATAAACATTAACGCGTTAATCAAGTATTTGTCATGATAATTAAGTGACTAACTAGTTAATATAACGTGATAACTAGTTAATATAACGTGATAATTAAGTTATGTGGTGGCAGAAATATGCCACCATACTGTTGTTGGTAGCTATACCACATGCACGACGGGGCGTACATTTTGAATTGTACTCATATATTTACAACGCAACAGAAGTTTTATTTACTCACCAGCGCTGAATATTTCAAAAGTACGTCATTGAGGGTTGAGCATACATAAGTATTCAAATAACACCTTCCTTGTTAAAGGCACGAAAACAGGATCGTAAAACAAATATCTACTGCACTAGATTTCAAGTCCATCCTCGCTTTCCATCCAAATTAGTCCAGACGCTAACTTTTGATAAAAAAGTTTGTATTTTTAGTTTTCAAAAATACTGTAACCATTAACCATATAATCTGACCATTTTTAAGACTATAGAAACTATAAAGACTATCATATACCATTAGACCTTTATTTAGGTTTTACTTTTACTTCACAGTTATGTCTACTGGTTCGATCTGCGGAGCAAGCTCGGCTATTGGAACATCCATTGTTCGGATTGACAATTCCCCTGTATCGCTGGCTCAAGGAATTGCTGTAACGTAAGGCAGTTTAGGTTACGGAAATATTTTGGTAGCAAGCTATTAATTTTTAGTACGGTACACTATTTTTTGTAAAAAAACAAGGCTCGGGTGCTGCTTTGTCTGTAGATCATAAACTACTTTTTCTGTAGCAGTCTGCAGCAATCGCCCAATTAAGCCAGTCAATCGTGTCTGTGACAAATAACCTGCAGAAAAGCATTGAACTTGCATTAGTACTTGGTTGGTGTCTAATCTCTGTTTTTTTCCATACTAGTGTTAATTTTACAGATTTTCAGTTTCCTATGACGGTAATGGAACTTCTTGTTCGGGATCTGACCAATATATTATGTCCACTACCTACGGCGCTGTTACCGACGCCAAGAAACAGGGTAACAGGTGGATGTTCTCAGAATGTAGCGTGCAACAGTTCCTTACGCAATTGTGAGTTATGTGGTTTTATTTGTTAAGAATTTAAGATAGTGATATCTACCATTTTTAAGAGGATATATATCATTAAGAATTTAGATGGGCGTGAAAATTACACAATATAGTCACTTTAACCCGAAGTATATTTTAAATCAATCAATTTCTTCATTAGCATAAGACAGCCGTGGCGTTCCATACAGATCGATTTCTAATTTCGCGGCACAAGAAAGATTTATATACACAATTCTCCCCAGTCAGTTTTATGATAACATCTTTTAGTAATATTGACACCTTGCTTGTCATATCAGGTTCGCTGCAATTGTTTTTAAATTTCTCCTTTATAGAAGGAAAATTTATCATTCAAATGGAAGCGATACTATGTTTGACGGTGTGATTTAATGATTGATGATATGTAACATAATCTTTGCCTTTACTTCTCCAGCAATGGCGGTGCTGATCTAAGCTGTCTTCAGACCCAGGACAAATTGTTTGATCTGAAAGCGTTTGACGAAGAACCCTTCATGAGCAGCCTTCTTACTTTGGACCAACAGTGTGTTATACGCTATCAATCCGGCTCAACGTTTTGTGTATGTATCAATCCTGCATCATTTCTTGTCAGTACAATACTAGTCGGTTCGTATACTACATTAACATTTTTGTAGGTTTTTTTTAACTTTGTCGTGTGTGTGTATGACTAACTAGTCTGTACTTTTTTGTTACATTGCCTAGATGAGCTTTGGTGATATCCAAGAATTTGAAATTACGTTTTGAAACATCCTCTAAAGGCGGAAAATATGTTCTTGTACTGGTTTTCTTTTCAAAAACTTGACGTACGTTACAGTTTATATTAAAGATAGCACTCAAAAAACATTTTTTTGAAAGAACTGATTCAAGTGATTAATTATGACATGTAAATGTCGTGCTTGACGAGTATTTTTAGAATATTTTATACGGAAAAGGATGAAGGTTGTTATAAATTAAATAAATAGCTCTTAAATGAAAACAAGCCGAGAACTTGGAATTGATTTCAGGATTACAGTCAAGGAAATATCACAGACTGCTTCAGTTCAACACAGGGTTGTGTAAACAATGGTGACTGTTCAGCATTCACAGTGCCCCAGCTAACACCGTGCGACACTGGCAGAAACCCCTCCACTGTACGTGGGTATTATCATTTGTATTAACAAATTTTTCTTTCGTCTTTTTTTTTCAACTAAAAAAACTCAAAATAAACTTAAATGTACTTATTCATTCAAACGGTTAGCATTCGCTCCCTCTGAATCCTGTTTGTCTGTCCTTCAGTCCTTCAATGACAATGCCGTGTCGTTTCCATCTACATCTAGAACTTACTTGGTTTTCCATATACACCTTAAGAACATAATATTTATAACTGACGATTAACATTTGATTTTATTGCTTGCTTACAAGTAATTTTTCTTTGTTAGTTCGAATGCAAGTTTGGATTTTGTTCTCCCACCTTGACAACTTCAACATCGACTTCATCTTCAAGCACCAGTAGCACGACTTCCACGACATCAACCACCAGTTCTACAACAAGCACTACATCCACTTCAAGCACCACAAGTTCCACGACTAGTAGTACCACCAGTAGCACTACAAGTAGCACGACAAGCACAACCAGTAGCACTACCAGCAGCACCACGAACCCAACTAGCTCTACGACTACAAGTTCAACTAGTAGCACCACAAGCACCCCGACAACAACATCAAGTACTTCAACAAGTAGTTCAACAAGCACTCCGACAACCACAACCAGTGCAACCACGAGTTCAACAAGCACTACAACAACATCAAGTACTTCAACAAGTAGTACAACAAGCACTCCGACAACCACAACCAGTCCAGCCACGAGTACAACAAGCACTAAGACAACTATGACTAGTACAACAAGTACAGTTAGCATGACTACGGCTGAAGCGGACAGGCAGACGACAACAGAAACAGACAAAACAAAGCAGACGACAACAGAAACAGACATAACAAGGCAGACGACAACTTCGTCGAATGACTGTGTACTTCAGACTGGCTTTGTTGAAGTTGACCTGCCAGGTATTAAATGACTTTACTACTTTTATTTCAGATCGGGTGTTATCAGACAATTTATTAAGGGGATTAATACAGAAAATAAACTTAGCATGCTGTTGATATATCTAACAACTGATTTGGTATAAATTTCCTGTACAGAAATCACAAATAATTTCCATTTAAAACTGCTGCATTGCTGATTCATTGTGTGTAGAAATACACTATTTCCATACATCTGCTACAGTTAGGAAGTATCTAGCTATTTCCTGCACTGTTACTGTTCGTGTTGCAGTGCACAAAACCTCTGGTGCATGACGAGACTGCAGGAGACTTCCATCTGCCTCTGACAGCTGCAACACGAGGGTTGTCTCTAGCGTGTGTCTTCTGTTATTAAGCCCCTTATCGAAGGTCCGAAGGTCTGTCTCTATGTCTTTTTTGTCGGCCTCTGTAGTGCCCATTGTATGGTAACCTTAGGGAGCGAGTTTGGTTGCATGCGATAAATGTGTCCAAGCTAGCGCCAGCATCGTTTTTGTATGGTTTCAGCAATTGTGCCCATACCTGTCCTGTCTTGTAATTCTTCGTTGGGGTTGGTGTTCGGCCAGAAGATCTTAAGTATGCCCCTGTGGTATTTCTCCCAGTACTCCGAGCCATATAAGAGGATACCGATTATGTGCTCTTGGAAATCTTGATCATGGTGCGTGTGCTGAGTACTGTGGTTCTCCATATGGGGTTGAGCATGGCAAAGGCTTTTGCTTATCCAGGTACTTATGTCTCGGTCACAGTCACTAACCGTAGTGACTTTTCTGTCTCGGTCCTTGACATCTTTAAGTTGCCTCCTGTTGAGCATGCTTGGGATGCTGTTGTTGGTGTTCTTTCTCGAGACCTGTATAGTCAAGATCCTTTAGCACTGTGTCCACTGTATACTTTACCGTCTTGCCTGCTCCATTCGATTGCCAGTGAAAAGATCATTTGCGACAAAATACATCCCTGCTTCAATCCAGTGTCCACTCGAAAACTTCCATATTGGGACTAGATGGTGTCGACCAGTTTCTTTGCGATGCTGTTTTGACGTAAGATCTTTCAAAGTGAGTCACAAAGTAGACTTATAACGCCTTCTAAAAGTCAACAAACACCAAGTAAAGTGCGCTTTGTAACTGATCCAGTATCTGCCGTAGAGAACAAAGAAGTCGTCTACTAATAATCTTCCCTACCGGAAATTTATCTGTTCTTGGCGTAGTATGATGTCCACTGTTGGTGTAATGCGCTGAAGTTTGATGCGACAGAAGACCTTTCTTGTGAGAAAAAAGTGGGAAGCCTCTGCTTTTGTTGCATGCATTTTTACCTGGTCATCATTCTTGGGCAGCTTTGCAACTGCAATCACTCTTTCAATCATTGACAATCGGAATATCCGCTTTATCCAGATGTCCTGAAGAATACGCTGCGGCAGTCGTCGTGCTCCTGGTCTTCTGCCTACAGCATCTTAGCATTCACACCGTCTTCCCGAAGGGTCTTGCCATTCTTTAGCTTGTGAAAAAATCGTCACTTCTTGTAGAATGATGAGTCCTATATTGTTGTCAAGATTGTTGCCTCATTGATGTCAGCGAATATTGATGACTCTGGTCGGTTCAGGATGCATTCAAAATACTCCCTCCATTACTTGAGTTTTGATTCCTCTTCAGCGAGTCTTCTGCCTTCACTTGAAGGTCTAGGTTTTGTCCATTGTCACCTCAAAGTGCCATGGTGAGTTGATAAACGGTCTCTATGTCTTGCTGTTCACCGGCTTGCTCAGCCTCCTCTGCCAGTCGCTCAATACATTGTATACTGGCTTTTGTCTTTTCTGGCGGAAGTATTGGCTTGACTGTCTATTTCAACGTTCATCGCGGCAGCCCTGTCATTCAACCTTGGTGACTTGACGTATAGGAGTTTTTTCTTCTTCCATTGTTTTAGTCTCATCACCATGTCCTTCCATGTGTCTGCAGACATCCAATTAGTCTTGTGACTCCTCTTGTAGCCTATGACCTCTGCAGCAGTCTCACACATGGCGTCTTAAAGGATATTAAATCGGATCTTTGACTAGACGTAGAAATTTTAGTCCTACAGTTTGGCAACATCGAAGCGATTATTTCTGTTATTCCCGATCTTTGCTTTCTTCTCCTTTAGCGTAAGCTTTCCCACTACAAGATCGTGGTCCCTAGAACAGCGTCATATCTTATTATCCGCACATCTTGGAGATAATGGTTCTGCTTGTTGTTGACAATGATATGGTATATCTGACGCTGGTTATTTCACTCTGGAAAGTCCAAATCAGTTTATAAATGGGTTTTGTGTTTCATAAACCGAGTATTTCGTCATTGTCAGTAAAGCAGTAAAGACGCCTGTTCTTTATCGACTCATGGCTCTCACCCTGCTGTAGTTTGTTAGTGAATAATAGTTATAATGACAAGTAACGTATTGCAACGTAAATGCCATATCAGTGACTGACATGCATGTTTGATTTATATAAACCTTTTGTTGCGCTGAAATTGATAGCTGATTTGATTGAACTTTGTTTAATTTTCATTTCATTCCTGTAAGAACAATTTAGCATATATTACTGTAATACAAATGTATAGTAATTTTCCAGTAACGTAGAATATTGAAGGGTTTACACATCTGTCAGGAGATAAATCTGGCCAAGTGCCACCAAATTCACCAAATGCATAAATACGTAGTAATATGTTTGCAAAATATGAAGAATTATTTCATTCTGACTAGTTCAACACAATTTCAGTTGTCTTTTATTGTAGTTTTTACAGTAACATTCTCTAGACTACAAAAGTATCAAAAATTTGTAAAATGTGTAGTTTAAGAAAAAGTAAGGTTCAATGTAGACATTCAATGTAATTATTGTAATATAGTACATGTATATATAGTGATGGGACAACACATATATTTCATTCAGGTTAAAAAAGCTATTTTGCATAGACCTTTTAAGAGGTTACGTTAATCAACATGCTGTAATTTTCTTATGCCCCAATGGCCAGCATGTAGACAATGTGAAAATTTTCAGCAGATATTGGGCGTTCAAATAAATAGTGTCTACAAAATTCCCCCGGTGGGGGGAATGGGGAGAGGGGACTGTTCCACATATGGCTGGAAGCCTTTCTAGTTATTTCTCACAATGTCTAGGTTGCGGTTGTTGCGGAGGGTGTGGCTGTGATACACAATGCACGGGATGTGATCCTGGACTGCCATCTTTCTTTGAATCTGGTAACTGTACCCAAGACGCGGAATGTTGTGTAGCTACTCTTACAATAAAAACTATGTAAGTATTCAAGGGATACAATTCAGACAAAAGCTTTTTTTTTAATTAAGTATTTGACTTTGGGTATTTGAAAGAGAAAGGTAGCTAAATTTCATAGTAAAACAATTCCTGTCAAGTTTTATCTTTATGCAATAAGAGGGCGCCAAATGCCACAGGCTGAGAAAAATATGCGTGCTGCCGGGACTCGAATCCAGGACCCTTCGCTTACAGGACGAATGTGTAGTCTTTGGAAAATATAAACAACGCATATTTATTAAATGTTGAAATCATTTAAATGATACAACTATGTGTTATCGTTGTACGAAATATTTGCAGGTTTGTACCTGAAGGTTGTGATGCAGAATTTATTGCCGGACCGCAGACTCTTATCATGGAGAAGAAAGGTTGGGAAAACACTGACGCCGACGTAACGGCAGAGGTGTATCAAGATATACTCGGCGAGTGGCAAGTGAACCTAGTACCAAAGCATAATCAGGGACCGTAACATCTGGAACATAATTATATAATGTTACAGTTGACTTTAAAGTTTCGTGCGTAAGATCAATGTGTGTGTGTTTATTCATTTTGTAGTATTTCATGTAATATTAAATGGACTAAAGTCGACATAATTGTTTATTTGTATTTATCTTACCTACTGCAGCTCATAACATCTATTGTGACTTACTAGCGAGGTTAAGTTGAGCTTTTGACTATGAGTTTGAATGTTGTTAATGTATGAGCTTAATGGAAGGGATTACCCATTACATTGCCATGCACAGCTTTGGGGAAGACACAGACAAACATGTTGCCTACAAACAACCAGACAACACCAAACACAGTACTTGCAAGCAATGAGACAACACCAAAACTCGATACATGCAAGCAATCAGACAAAACCAAACAGTGCTTGGCAAGCAATGAGACAACACCAAAATTTTGTTCATGCAAGTAATCAGACAACACCAAACACAGTGCTTGGCAAGCATTGAGACAACACCAAAACTCGATACATGCAAGCAATCAGACAAAACTAAACACAGTGCTTGGCAAGCAATGAGACAACACCAAAATTTTGTTCATGCAAGCAATCAGACATAACCAAACACAATATTTGCAAGCAATGAGACAACACCAAAACTCGGTTCATGCGAGTAATCAGACAAAACTAAACACAGTACTTGACAAACAATGAGACAACACCAAAACTCGATACATACAAGCAATCAGACACATGTAAACACAGTACTTGGCAAGCAATGAGACAGCACTAAAACTCGATACATGCAAGCAATCAGACAAAACTAAACACAGTACTTGACAAGCAATGAGACAACACCAAAACTCGATACATGCAAGCAATCAGACAAAACTAAACACAGTACTTGGCAATCATTGAGACAACACCAAAACTTGATACATGCAAGCAATCAGATAAAACTAAACACAATACTTGCAAGCAATGAGACAACACCAAAACTCGATACATGCAAGCAATCAGACAAAACTAAACACAATACTTGCAAGCAATGAGACAACACCGAAACTTAGTTCATGCAAGCAATTAGACAAAACCAAACACAATACTTGCAAGCAATGAGACAACACCAAAACTTGGTTCATGCAAGCAATCAGACAAAACTAAACACAGGAGACAACAGCAAACACAGTACTTGGTAGCATTTTAACAACACCCAACACATTACCTTCTAACAATCAGACAACATAAGCACAATACCTGCAAGCAACCAGATACTCCAAGTGCATTAATTGCTTGGAGTGAAACAACACCAAGTACACTTACAGTTAGCAACCAGATAACACCAAGCACACTACTTGCTAGAAACCAGACAACACTAAGCACAGAACTTAATAGCAACCAGACAACACCAAGCACAGAACTTAATAGCAACCAGACAACACCAAGCACAGAACTTAATAGCAACCAGACAACACCAAGCACAGTACTTAATAGCAACTAGACAACATCAAGCACAGTATTAGCTAGCAACCAGACAGCACCAAGCACAGTACTTAATAGCAACCAGACAACATCAAGCACAGAACTTGCTAGAAACCAGACAACACCAAGCACAGTACTTGCTAGCAGCCAGATAGCATCAAGCACAGTATTTGCTAGCAACCAGACAACACCAAGACCAGTACATGTACTTGCAAACAATCAGACAACATCAAAGATACATTTAGTACTTGCCAACAATCAGTCACCACCAAGCACAGTATTTGCTGACAACATCAAAAATAATACTTGCAAACAATCAGACGACATCACACATACATGCTGTACTTGCAAGCAATCAGACACCACTAAGTACAGTACTTTGTGGCAGCCAGACATAGTGTTACATCTGGACAATGAAAATGTCAGGGTCCTCTCACAAAGTGACAGGAAGCATTAAGTTTGGGACGGGGCACTTTTTGCGTGTTTGCGGACTTCAACACTTCAAAATCTTCTTCTGTAGAATTGAAATCAGGCAAAAGCTCAGGAATCTTATTTTAAAATGCTTCTTATGTTATTTCAAAAGATTTCTATATCCTCTGTTCTATGGGGTACATCAAATGGACAGCAGGGATGTCCTAAAGGGCAGCAGGGGGCTACCAAAAAGGGCATGGTGCATATCCTGCTAAACACTCTTGATATAAGGCTACAGACAACACCAAGCACAGTACTTGCAAGCAATCAGGCAAACCAAACACAGTGCTTGCAAACAATCAGACAAACCTCGCATAGTACCGTCAAGAAATCTGATACACCAAACATAGTACCTGCATCCAAACACCACCAAACACAGTTCCTCTAAACAATCAGAAACACCAATAACAGTTCATACAATCAATTGGCCAATCAGACACACCAGGCACTATCCCTGCAAACAATCAGACATAACCAAGTACAGTTCTTACTACACACACTGCAAATCTACACATATCAACTTGAAGCATAGTACCGGCAAACAATCAAACAACATCAAACACAGTACCTGCAATCAGACACCACTAAGCAGTGTACCTGCAATCAGACACAACCAAACACAGTTCCTGAAATTTGACACTACCGAGCAAATTATCTGCAATCAGAAATAACCAAACACAGTACATGCAATCACACATAGCCAAACATAGTACCGGCAATCAGACACAACCAAGCATAGTGCCTGCAATCAGACATAACCAAACAAAGTACATGTACTTGCAGTCAGACACAACCAACACGCCTAACCAAGCATTGTACCTGTAATCAGACACCACCAAGCATTGTTCCTGCATTCAGACACCATCAAGCATAATATTTACAATCAGACACCACCAAACATTGTTCCTGCATTCAGACACCATCAAGCATACTATTTACAATCAGACCAAGAGACACCATCAGACACCACCGAGAGTAGCACGTGCAATCAGACACCACCAAACAGAGTTCCTGCTATCAGACGCTTCCAAACACAGAACCTACAGTTAGATAGCACTTACACAGAACCTGCTACCAGACACCACCAAGCATTGTACCTGCAATCAGACACAACCATTGAGCTTGACAGTCACACGGCTCTTTATGAGTAACGTATCCTTACACTGTTATGGCTGAATGCTCAAGGACACGGGAAATGCACTTTCAAAATGTTTCCTGGTGATAGTTGTAACACGATTTGACGTAATAGTTACAATCCCAATAGTCACGTTGACCTGAATGTTCTTTTCTCATGTGCTTAAAAAACACACATTTGCGGTGTATCAACATTTAACTTGTAATGATATGTAGCAGCGTATGCAAATACTTAGTTTGTTCTGACGATGATAATATCTATTTCTAAATTGAAATCGAAAGACGTTCTATGAAACCAATACCTTCAACTATTCCTGTATATCTTAAGTAGACGATATATCTTCTAAAGAACAAATCGAATAATACCCTAGGAGAAAACCTCCAATTAAAGTAATTAGTTTCGTTCACAGCGCTTTCACTCGTATTATTTGATTGGTCAAAAAAGTAGGTCAAAACTAAGTTTATTCAGCTATCTTTGACTTATTTTTTCCTCCTTATATCAAGGTATATATTTGATATATTAAAGGGGCACATCCTACAACTATAATAAGCTAAATGTACGTAAAGTAATAATTAAAATGCATTTTCAAGAAGAATGTCTTGTGAACAAAATGTCGATATGGCAACCATTTACAATAAATCGCTCTTCACTGAAGCAAATGTTACGAAGTATAAATGTATATGGGGGCTATAACTGGTATTACCTTCGTCCGTCCGGACTATTTCTCGAAAACCACAAGGCACTATTCAGAGTTATACGTTATTTTGGCCGCTATTTTCGTGTCAGTAGTAGAATCTGCAGATGCCTACGTGCAACCAGTGCCAAGATAAAAACCTTAAAGTTCGTAACCAATGCGGTATCAGGTTTTACAATTGTACCATTTCGATAAAACGGGCATAATAAGAGAGCCGAATGAACTTGGCTATAGTCAGGCTTGCATGAAACATGTAGTTTAAATATGTTTATATTGTAGAAGCTTGATATCTTTAATATATTTTTTATTCATTTTTTGTGTGTGGGGGAGGGGCCTTGCTATGTTTAATTTTGTAACATAATACAATTTTCAGACAAGTTCTGTGGTTTTTCAAAGACTACATTAACAATAGGTATACGGAATTCATTCTACTTCCCTGAAAGATAAAAAATAACAAATTTATACAATGTTCAAATAAATGGTTGTTATCATTCATTCATATTATAGTTACGCATGCATTATTGTATAGAGCTGTTCTAAATAGGACTCCGATTAAGAATGAAAATACTATATTATTTTGTGATCTAGTATTCATGTGACGTAGTCTAGTTTAAAAATCTTATTTGCATGACCATATTGTGAAATAATATCCAGTAAATCAATACATATAGTACTGAGACATGAGAAATTCAATGATATCGTCTGCATCACTAAATTTGATGTAACTGGGTTTACTAAAATTTATAGTTACAGTGAATGATTTTATGTAAAAAAAAAATAATGTATTACATTAAATGTTAGAAACAATAATATCGTCTGCATCGCTAAATGTATATTAAGCATAAGTATAACTAGTTTGCTGAGATTAAATTAAAAAAGTCAAGATAATCATGATTTAAAACAGAATTGTTTAGTATCCCCCTTGCATTACTCCATCTATATATATATGGACAACTTAAAGACGAAACGAAATACTTTGGCTGAAGAAGCTAGATTTCTTTGCAATCTTTACTGGTTTAACAAAACTTTAGAAATTACATCCTTTGTACAATAAACAAAATTGGATAAACCATAATTATGTAATATGTCTAGCTACCAACCCTTTTGCTATTATGCAACAATATATTGGCACAGATTGTCTCTATCACATAAACTGTTAAGGTAACTTGTCCAAAACAAAATGGCCACCAGTAAAAAAATGATACTATTACTAAAATGTAGTCTGGTGGTCTTTTGACATAATACACAAACAAATTACTGTTATATAAGCTTTAAGAACCTGTATTGGTGCGTTTTGTTGCAAATATTGTTAAAACATGTCATTCAGTTCTTGGTTTACTTACATGAAACATATCCAATTTTTGTGCAAGTTTCCTGACAAAGTCAAATGATGAAATTATTCAAACTGGTACTTATTTACTAGTTCATGTAAGTAACCCAAGAACTGAAATGACATTTTTAACAAATTTTGCAACAAAACACACTAAAACAGGTTCTAAAAGCTTATATAACAGTAATTTGATTGTGTATTATGTCAAAAGACCACCAGACTACATTTTAGTAATAGTATCATTTTTTCACTGGTGGCCATTTTGTTTTGGACAAGTTACCTTAATTATAATGCATGTATATGTCTTCTCATAAATTGAACATAAGCAATAAAATATGATTAAACTACGATATTATATCGTGTAAGACTGTAAAGGAGTTGTTTCCCTTGACTTAACACACATCTGATGACTAGGGTATGGGGAGTTATCAAAGTATTGCTAATTTTCTAATTTGTATGTATTCGAGCAGTTTCATTAAAAAAAAATTATTTTAGCCTTTTCAAGACGTTACACAAGCAAATGAACTGTATTAAACTCCGCGCGGTTTCATTTAAAATCCCTGAAATCGTGGGATGGGGAATGTACTTGCAATACAGTTCTTTCCCCCTTTTAGCATACAATTATGGCATTTTATGGACTTTCATAAACCATGACCTAGATTTACATATGGCGTGTGAGGTCGTCTTCTTGACTTTTACCAACAGAGTCCTTATAAGAAATCGGAAATAAAGACAAGTTAGAGAAGTCATTATTTGTAAATATAACTTGAATAATAAACAGAATTCTTTGCATGCCAGTGAGTTTACAGTTACATACAGTGGCATGATACCATTTTAATATTCTTATGATGTAAAATAACTAAATTAATCCCTCAGCTACGGACAACAACATCCACCAAGAAGCATCTATAATCTGAAGGTAGTGGCTTCGAATCCCGGCAGTGGCATTTGTTTCGGCATGAGTACCGTTCAAAACTCCAGGAAATAGACACCAAGAGCAGTTAAAAATAAGTTGTATGAACTGGTTTCTACAATCGGTGGAAAATAAATAATTTCAAACTAAACCAGGACCTACATAGAGAAGTTTGAATTTGTCGACAATGAGAACCGGCAGCAGACAGGGTAAGCACTGCAGTCTAAATATAAACTATATAAAAGCAACGCTTTGTTAAGATACAAACTTTAATGACACCGCTTTTATAAGATCGCAAATATGCATAACAGCATAGAACAAACACATACTAGTATTAAAAGTTATAGCTTGTACATTGAAACGATCAGTTAGTTACGGCGAAGGTTCAAATTATTCAATAATTTAAAAGTTTATCATTTTCTTTTTCTTTTACATTTTGTTGCCCATGTAAAGACATAAATCAATCATTTCATATAAAAATGGAAGTTATCAGTGGAGAAAATATATTGCATTAATGCTATACGCTCATTTAAAATCATATCATTTTTTTGGATTTTATTTTTTGCTTGTTTATTCTTTGATCAAAACAGCTATTTTAGCAAAAATAGTTTTCAAGAAACAGCAATTATTTACTTTCAAATTTGCAAAAATACATCAAATTTCAAAATGTATGCCATAACCATATCCGATTCTTATGAGTCAATATCATACTGATTTGCCTATGTTTTCTCGAATATAACATACAGATGGTTCGATCCCCCATCAGAGCCCTTGTGGTAGTGCCCTTGGTCTATATATTACCCCTCTCTGTTCATGGTTGATTCCATCTGGAGCCTGAGAGTCTCAAGAACGGTAAATATAAGCTGTATGAACTTGTTTGTTTGCAACTGATAATACACAAAGTAGTATATATATGTGTGTAGGATACGATTGAAAACTATATCTATATAGACCTGCTCGACATGTCACTGTACGGACATTAAGCCGAATTTTACATTTTCAAGTACTATTCTGTGTCAGTCTCCTGTTGTTTTTAGCCATCTACATCAATATAATAGTACTGCTTTGCAATCAGCTAAACGGAACAACGTACATCTATTTTTACAGATACTGTTAAAATGATTGTCTACCCTAGCTTACAAATGAACTGTTGTAAAATGTTTACCGAAAAGAGCAGTACAGAACATATTTTTGCTTTTCTCGAGTAATTGCACTCATTGGATAATTTTTTTAAGAGAATAATAATTTATAATAATAATAATAATAATAATAATAATAATAATAATAATAATAATAATAATAATAACAACAACAACAACAAGACAATAATAGAAATAATAATAATGATAATAATAATAATAACAATAATAACAACAACAACAATAATGATAATAATAATAAAACTTTGTTTTTAAGAAGATAACAAATGGTTCTCTGTGACAACAAGGTGATAAACAACAAAGGAATAAAACATTTAAGTCATAAAATAGATATTTAACAAGGTTCATCGTATCGTAAACCTTTTATGTAATCAACGCACTGACAGTACTGGTGGGACGGTTGTGTTGGCATGTGTACATTAAGTTTAGGAAAGTAACACTGAAATTGTCAACTCCAAGTGAAATACCGAAATTTTAACTCCAAGACGTGAAAATTATCACTCAAAAGTCAAAGACGTGATAGTGATCACTTATTTATTCTGTGAAATTCTGTTCAACTACTAAGTAGGAATTGAAATGCTCAATTAAAAGAGACTTAACTGCTCAAATCCAAGACGACAAAATGTGAACTAGAGATGGAGGTCAATGTCAAGGAAATCAAAACTGATTTACAATACGGGTTTTTCACAGACCTCTGTAATCATTTATGTACAAACTGCCGGTATCCTAATTTATGTAAAATATACGCAGTCTGAAACAGAAATTGAACACTTTTGTGGCATGTAGATTATATGTCGGTAATTAATTGCATTTCTGCGAACATGCAATTTAATATTAGGGATTTCAGAGGCAAATATACTGTAGATATTACTCCGCTTAGAACTATTTCATTCATCGGAGTTGTCTTCGTAACGCCAAATCCGTTTATATATTGTTCTGTTCAATTCTGTTCTGTTCTGTTCCCTCTGGAACGGCTGTCTTTCGACAACCGTCCCAAAAACTATAGAGAAGGTCTGGTAAATGATGAACACTTGAAGTTAGCATATGAGTGCATGGCAAACTCATCCGTGGATATATTGCACCTACCAAGGTGCAGTCATATTGAAATGTCGAAATTTTTTCTTCTCGATTTTCTAGTGTTATTGTTTTCTGTCCTATTCTAATCATATGTTGATTACATCAGCTACAAAGCGAAGTTGTAATTACAGTCAAAGTTATAATGTTTTGACCAAATAAAGTCATAATGGAAAACGTGTAATTTTAATTAATCAAATTAAATTTTACTTTTCTTATCTTGTTGCATCAAAATTGCAATTAAAGTTAACTCATCTGCTCGTCACGTTGGCATGGGACACCCATTAAACGGTAAACAAATTAAATGATTTTAAGATATTATCATTTTATTATTATTATGGAAAGATAAATGCTGCAGGCAAAACAAAAATAGTTATTTCTTTCACGCAGCAAAATAATTTCAAATAAACATATTTTAATTTACAAGAAATTTTAGAAGTGCATAAATGGATATCATGTCTAAGTGCTGCTTTTTATTTATTATACTGCAAGTGATATATTTCTCTGCTTCGGCAGAGACTGGCGGCTGTAAGTGAAAGTTTGTTTATTTATTTATTTATAAATCTATAATATGAATTTAAAAAAATCATGAAAATATACATAGCAAGAGGCATAATAAAATGTATTTAATATTTGTTTTTGACAGCTCTTGTGTCTGTGGATAATGTGGAATTTTATGGTAAAGAACGTTTTCCTGAAGTTGTTGACGTGTTCTTTGGTTACCAAGGCAACGATATTTTCCTGCAGTTAGTAAAAGATGACGAACTGACTGGAATTCTCAGTGAAGATCTTTTTGAAACGTCAAGAATTCTTCCATCTGGTTTGTTCAAAGAAGAAAACACAGAGGTAAGTTCAGTCTGTGGTTGGCTCGCCCTGCATACCGGACTGTAAACGGACTCGAACGAGTCGTACTGACATATGTTTTCAAAATTCATAAAATAATTTTTATACGTGCGTCTACCGTAGAAAATAACTTAGCTGTCCCTTATTTCCAAGGGTAAAATATATTTCTTCATAAGTTATTCATTTATGTAAAAAGTCTATAAGTATTGTTTTATTTAATCTTGCCACTTTCATTTATTTTCAGCATTTCGCAGCCTATAACTCAGGCGATTCTGATGTTGTAGTTATCCATCGGGAGTCTGAAGATGCTAAACCGAAATTTGTGAGTAGTGTTTTAGTGACCCCTTTAATATCCCAGCAATCTTTTTTAACAGTGCCCAAAATAGTGGTAGTGTTCTTAGATTTCACATTTCCTCTCTCTTCGCTGTTGATTCTATCTGGAACTGGGGGGCGATTAAAATAAATTGTAGGAACTTGTTTCGCACTCGAAAATAAATAAATTAACATAAAAATGTCAAAAAAGAAATTCTTAACAAAAGTTGAGCGTGACAGTGCCGGCTCAGGAACACACACCTCGTCTTGCAGACGAAACAGACTTCTTTTACGATTAGAATTTTGATCCTATAAATGTTCAATTTTACCGGAGAAACTGGACATCGTTTTCTCTTGCAGTACGGCCGATTCTCACAGAACAGCGAGAAAATACTGATACAGGCAGACGATGGAAATAACGAACTTCATCGCGTGAGACGAGAAGACAAACTGGGTAATCAATTCAAGTCATATCTAGAATATGCTTTTGGTTGGAGTTTTTCTGAATGAAAAATGTAACTAAGTGTGCAGGCATAATCGTATTTAAAACTACATGTACTTATGGTAAAAGTCTAATAATGAAATAGGTAGAACCATTTTTTTAAGCGAGGCAACTGGCGATGTTTAAAATGTTCAAGTAAGAAAGACAATGTTAAATGACTTCTTAAATATGATCGCGATTATATGTTCTCTGTTGCAGAACTTCGCAAACGGCGTTCCACGTCCAGTGGAGACATTATAGAGCTGTTTGTGTTTGCTGATTTGTCCGTTTATGAGCAGTAAGTATTCAAATTTAAATTACTGAGTAATACGAATAAAATCATGGATATCTCCTTAAGATCATGGACTTACTGATAGTGTATAATTCGTCATCAGGTTTGGTTTAAGGTTTCATGTCCGAATTTGTTTTCTTATACATTGTATAATAATTGCCTTTTTTGGTATTGGCACAAACGTTCCTGCATTACATATTTTCTTGTTGTGATCAAATTACAAATTGATCTCCATTCTGATATGTCCATAATGTCTAATCGAATTTCAAATTTTAACTAACAATCTAGAATCTTGTGCCCGCAATAGTAAACTTGCAGAAGCTTGCATAAACTCAAGATTAACATCACCATGCATTTTGACATTTTAGCATCTAGATAATTATTATTTAACCAAACACTCCATTCGTCTTTTCTTTCTCTATTAAGTGTGAAAAATGAATATGAAAGTGGTACAACCAAGCTGCTTAAGGAATTGACAAGGGACTATATCCGAACCATCACGAAGGAGGTAGATTTTTTACGAATTCCTTAACAAGATTTTTTACATGATTGCCTTTGAAATGTTACGCCATATGCTGAATAATTTTCTGTATATGATTTCATTACAAGTGATGAGCGAACAACCTTTGCTTACATAATATGACCGCTTAAAACAAATGTAAGAATATAGTCCTAGTGGCTGCTCAATACAAGTACCTGCTACATCCGGGTGACTACTTAAACTTGTTTAGCTTTGTATATACTCGAATTATAACATTTGGCGTTTAAAAAAGTATGTTATTCCATGTAAACTTATTGTATCTTATGATAGCTGTCAGTATCATTTTATTATATTTTAGGTTGATTACATCTACCAGTACTTGAGCAAGTATGGGACCAACAACGACCTGAGGGTCTACTTCCAACAGTACCAAATCATTACAGTAAGACCACTAGCGATAACATTACATACTCGTTAAATGATGTTATACATACTTACGTACGTACGTACGTACATACATGCATGCATACCTGCAAGACACGTTTTCAGTTCAAAGATACGAGTAAGGCAATGGAAAGGGACGAACACGTTTCCTTTAAACGGCATTTAAACTTAAAAATTACTTTTATCAAAGCTCGCAACAAACTTAACCACAGTCATGTAGACAGGATTCGGGTTCAAAACTTAACTTCTAGTAACAGACTGAAAGATATAGCATTTTATTGGCTTCTTTGAGCATATGCACTAATCGAAACTTCTAAGGCTCATTAGTATTTATTATGCAGTGAGTCAACTACATGTAATCGGAAACTAATCTATAGTTTATAATTAGATAGTGTTTCTCCGTAATGATTTAGATTGTATTAAAATATTTCTAAATATTATTTTAGAATTAGCGTCTAGAATAAGTCTAAGTTTGTCTTTTCAGGATTCTACACAACAGAAATGGGTGACAGACAATTATTCTAGCGGTAAACTGCAAACTGCCGCCTTGTCCGATTTTCAAACCTATTATAACAATCTTATTACGAAATTTTCATTTCCGGACCCCGACCATGTGGTGGCACTGACAAGGTATGTTTATTGTGGGCATTGTGTATTGATATAATGACGGCGCCATGGTGGCCTCTAACAAATAAAACTTTCGTTTTCTAATTATTCTGGCGTAGTATAATAGAATTTAAAGCGACATTATGCGCATCTTACTGCACATAGTGTATTTTTGGTGATAGTTTCATAAAAGCAATTTTTGGTTGCTGTGCATTAAATGCGTTAAATTAATGATAATGCCGCATTAGTATTTGAAGTTGGTGCTTTAGATATAAAAAAATCGGACTGATAAAATGATAGTTGATTGTGTCGTTTTTGATGTTGGTAGAGATTTTGACAGTGGAAGGGAAGTAACTCCTGTATGCGCTTGCTCTTTTCTTAAATTGACTCTCCCAGTCAAATAAGAAAATCAATAGTTGGAAAGTTATTTTTTCATACTGGTAGCGGGAAGAGTTTGGTGTGTATTGGGTTAAAAGCTATTATTTCCTCTACGCTTTTGTATACACACCATTTTCAGCTGGATTTTTACTTGAAAAAACTGCGCATAATGTCACTTTAAATATATCGCGGTCCTGATCTAAATATATCGTTATGAATCATTAAGACAAGCAATCACTGTGTATTATAAAGTCTGATTTGTTCGTTTAAAAGCTTTTACTGACTTACAACTATTTCATTTTACAGATTGGACATTCAGGGAGACGTACAAGGTAATTGTTTATACTTTTAACCTTGACCTCACTTGTATACTGGACTTGTCATTCTTTCAGTTTCAATTTGGATAGCATCATTTAGCATTCAAAGGGGTGTTTACTGTTAATTTAATGATTGAATAGAGAACAATGCAGATCATGAGCAGACTACACAGATGTGCAGACTGAGCAAGGTCTGCACCGGTCATTTACCGTCAGCGGGGTAAAGGTTATTGTACCAGACATATGTTAGTTGTGGTCTGAAACTGTTATGCGATTTATCAGTAGATACGATCACGTTATACTTTAAAGAATCTGATATGGAATCTAACATTTTATTTCAGGTCCAATTTAATCATAAAATATTTGAATGAATGTCTAAATCAGTTGATGAAATTTGTTTTTATTGACAATGACGTTTTTTGGAAAAAGACACCATTCAATTTATGACACGAAGTTAAAATTCTAGCAACATTGTTTCTGGAATAATGCCTATCTTTCCAACCTTACAGTCCTGCATACTGGTACGATCTGCGGAAGCAGCAGCACACTAGCGACATCTATTGCCCGTATCCAGTCATACCCGGTGTCCATTGCTCAGGCGATTGCATACACGTAAGATAAAATAATAATAATAATAATAATAATAATAATAACAACATCTTTATTTAGTGACGGTAACACATAAGACATGTAAAGAATCAGAATGTTTTCTTTTTTCACTGGTCTCAGTATTTTATTTTCGGAATAAGACGCGACACATATTTTCTTTGAAATGTTAATATAACTTAATAATTCTTGCATCAATTCTGCTTTCCTATATTTTCTTCTTTTGTTATAGTTGAGAATGAGCATAAATGCAATATGCAAAAACCATAATGTCTCCATTTTAAAAATCTGTCTGTAGTGTAATTTATTTTGAACTTATTTTGTCATCTGTTCAAAATAATGAGCTCTACACACGTGACTGCTGAAAATACGTATAATATGTGTACTGACTATTAACAAGTGCTATATATTATAATTAAATGGAACCTGAATATATTATGTTCGTGAGCCGCTAACGATAGACAATCATATAAAGCATACGACCCTTTCGTCTCAATTTAGAAAGCTTACTACTGTCTTTATTTGAATTTTGAACTTATTTGATAACTTTCGCTATCTGGAATGGTTTCTATCCTTTGATTTGTTTATGTTCAGATTCGGTGTGCAAGCTGATTCCGCCACTTCCTGCCCAGAAAGCGACCAGTATATCATGTCCAGCGACTACAGACCATACACTAACCTAACTAATCAGGGTAACAGGTGGAAGTTCTCAAACTGCAGCGTCCAACAATTTATTGCCGCTTTGTGAGTACAAATTACAAAGAAAATACATTTGTACAAGAAACTCGATAATGTTTGTAATTCCCAAAACTTCGTGCAATAAGAGTTGGTATCTGTACTAAGTTGGTTACTTATTCTTTTTTCGAATAAGGAATAAGGTACTGGTTACTTATTCCTTATTCAAATCCGAATAAGTAACAGAAGAGATACCTCCGGAAACACGGACAATGTCGTCGTCATTCTTTCACATTACCTTTATTTAACTGTTTTAAGGCCAAGCAAACCTAACGTAGGCTATTACAAAATGCCTTAATGAAAAAAAAATGAAAAAAAGCCGAATAAGTAACAGAAGTGATACCGCCGTTGACACGAAAAATGTTGTCGTCATTTTTTCACAATACCAATATTTAACTGTTTTAAGGCCAAACAAACTTAATAAGGAATAAGTTACCAACTTTGTAGTCATGTCGTATGGGCATGTTTTTCTCATAACGAATACTCGAGGGTCCAACAAAAGACGCTTATTGTAGACCTAGCTACCATCAATACATTTATAAACATTTATAACAAATTTTACTAATGAAGACACTAGTATATGTGGTGTGATTTGCTTTTCTTTAGTAATGGCGAAAAGGACGTGAGTTGTCTTCAGACACAGGATACTGCATTCAACTTAGATGCCTATGATGAAAGCCCGCCCTTGAGCCAGCGTTTCACATTAGATGAGCAATGTGTTCTTCGCTATCAAAATGGATCAACATCCTGCGTAAGTAGTTTTGTACTAAATTACAGTGCTCCGTGTAACAATATTTTGACAGCTCACATTAACGATACTATGACAGTGTAACGACATGTAATGGTATAATGAAAGCTCCGTGTAACGACGTTTTGAAAGTTACATGTAACGACATTATGCCGGCTACGTGTAGCGACATTATGCCGGCTTCATGAAGGGATATTATTACTACTCCGCGTAACGTTATTAGTATGATGTTCATAATAGTTCTTTGCCTTTTTCTTTTTTGTCAAGATACGCCGGACTTCCGGTCTTTTTCTTCTTCGAGTTCTTGCTAATAACGAAGTGTTAACAAATAGATCATTGTGATTATTGCAGGGTACTGTAGACTGCTATAGTTCCTCCAATGGATGCCAAGTCGGTGGTGAATGTTTAGCTATTTATACTGCACAGGGAACGTCCTGTATTTCAGGAGAAAACGTAAGTACATGTACACAGAACGAATACTGCTTAATTGAGACGATTGTTGCTGTGAAATGGAGCATTAAACGTCTTAATCCGACAGGAGTTCTATTACCATAGTCAGTTTATTATGTAGGTTTGTATGTGGTGTTTTGTGTTACCGTGAGACTTTATTTTGTGTATACCTTTGACAAGTTATAATGCTAATGAGATCACGGCATTTAAATGCGTTCTCATGTATTCCTTTTTATCTTCATTACATAGTATATGTATAACGTTTGTTTCACAGTTTGTTTGTGACTTTGGGCTTTGCTATGGTACTGTAAATTCCACATCTTCCACATCTACCACCCCTATGCCAACAACAACAACTGTTAGCGATTTGCAGACAACAACAACGGATGGCGATTTGCAGACAACTACATCAACACCTACAGAAAAAACCGAAATACCGACCACATCATCGCCGGATTGTGTAGTAGAGACCGGTTTTGTTGAGTTTGACCTACCAGGTACGCTTTTTGTCCTCTTTTTATCGGGTACAGTTGTGCATTGTTTTTTTATGGAAGCCTTGGAGGGCCACTTTTGAGTTTCGACTTACGGGTGTTTTTGACTTTTAAGTTATGACTTTCGACTTTTGACTTTTGACTTTGACTTATGACTTATTACTTTTGACATATGAATCGCGTTGTTTTCGATAATAGTTTCTCTTTTTGTAATAATTCTTTCTCTTATAATACCTCCTACGAGGTATATAAGTTAATATAACGTCGCCTTTTAGCTTCGCTGCAATCATTCCCAAAACCACTGCTGTATTGCCTCTTCGGCATTTTTATAAGAACAATATAAACACGACCACACTCAATAAAATACAATTTCTATTTAAAATTTTTTAATAAAATCAATTATATATATATATAAAATACATCATTTATATCAATAGTAACAAAATAAAACATGTTTTAACAATTCAATTCAATTCAATTCAAGTTTATTGGCATATCAGCAATAAATATTGCCTTTGGCCATTTACATCAAGATATTATGGCAAAGACATATACATTATATAAATATAACAAAGGAAGAAAAGAAAAGCACATACAACGTTTTACATGAAAAGTTACAAAACATATTCATTTCAAATTAAGAAACAGTCACATCCTCAAGGGTATTTTGTCTTAATTTCATAGATTCTTTAACAAACTTAGCAATATTATATTGATTTTTTTACTTTTTGTTGACATAATAGTGTTGAATTTCTGTACACATGGCCAACTTATATTCCTTAAATATTTTCTTCTTAAGTCATTATACTTATTGCAACACATAAAAAATGGTATTCTGATTCACTACATTCTGGCTACATATTTTACATAATCGTTCTTCTCTGTCTAATCCTATGAATCTACCGCGTTCAATTTCAAGATGGTGAGAGCTTAATCTAAAACGAGATAATTGTATCCTAAGACTGTCATTAACAAAGAGTTCAGATACTCTTCAAAACCAAAGTTTGATTTAAATTGACTGTAGTAACACAATTTTTGTTTTGAATTAATTGACATGTTCCACTCCTGAATATACTGATCCCTTTAATCTCCTTTTAAAACTATTAAAATAATTGATACTGTCGACAAAATTTAATCTTACTTTAAAACCAAGATGATCAATGATTGAGTGAATACGAGATGTCCAACAATTAGAGTTTACTTATCACAAAGATCTCTGTACTAGTATACATGGGCGTATCAGTATTTTTCATTATTTTTAACCAAAATTTTATCGATCTTTCTTTACAAATAACAGATAGTGGGAATCTGCCTAATTCACCCAGTACAGCACAGTTCGGAGTTTGTTGCCTAACACCTAATACATATTTACAAAATCTGAGATGTAATTTATCTATGTCATTAAAATTGTATACCCCCATACTTCTGAACCATATAGAGAATTGGGACTACCATTGAGTCAAACATTGACTTTTAGTTTTAACATCTAATTTAATTTTATCAAATACCGATAGCAAATTATGGTATGCGCTGATCGTGTAATGCTTTTACTGCTTTGACAATTACCAGTATAAGTAAATCTAATTCCCAAATAAGTAAAACTATCGACAATCTCAATGCGTTCCCCATTAATGAAAAACTCATCTCGTCTTGCTTGTTTACGTTTTTCGAAAACACAAATTTTAGTTTTATTCACATTTATTTTCAGACCCCATTTAACAGAATATTGGAATACGGCATCTATTTGACACTGCAGACTTTTTTGGATCTGTTGTGAAAAGAACAATGTCATCTGCAAACAAAATCATGTACATTGATAAAAGCTCAAAATCTTTATTAGTTAAAGAGTGAAAATCTAAATTTTCCGAAATATCATTGACGAATAAAATAAATAGAAGGGGAGATAATGGCTCCCTTGTTTTAAACCAATCGTTACATGAAAAAGTCCGATAACTCCATGGTACTAGACATTTTAACACATGATTGTACATTATTATAAATACATTTTATCATATTAGTCTTTTACAGCTTATTCCAGACTTAAATAATTTTGTCCATAAAGCATCTCTATTCACGGTATCATAAGCCCTCTGGTAGTCAATAAAAATACACCACAACTTAGAATTATTAGCTAAAACTTTCTGTATAATAGAATGTAGAAGGAAGATGGGATCAGATGTAGAGCGCCCATCGCGAAAACCAAACTGAGACTCATTAAAAATGTCCTCAGATTCGCACCATGCATTAAGTCGATTTCTTAGTATCAGTGAAAATTTTTACCTATTACATTAACTAAAGTAACTCCACGATAATTTGAAGGATCTTTTTATCACCTTTTCTTGTGAATTGGTACAATAACTCCTTTTGACCACATTTCAGGATATATACAGTTATCAAATATATGGTTAAAAATTGTACGGAGATATGGTGAGATGAATTCTTTCGCGTCAATAAAGAAATCAGCCACGTTATTATCATAATCACAACTTTTGTGACGTTTCATTGACGATATTGTTTTCTGAATTTCAGTAACTGTAATAGGGCTATCAAGCGATCAATATATATTGTTTCCTCGTGTACAGTATTAAAATTATGCTCAGTGATTGCCCATATGATATATTCGAAATATTTTCAAAGTATGTAGCGAATTCCTCTAAATCAATTTTACTGTTCGGGTTTTTACATTTTTATATTTATTTATGTACTTCCAGAATTTTCGAGGCGACCTTTTACATATGTCCGAAAGTTTCCTTTTCTCTTCATTGTAAAATTTAAACTTTGCTTTTCGTTTAGTAACTGCATATTTTTTCGATTATTTAAGAAAATTATTTTATTAACATCCGATTTCTCAAGAAGATATTGGCGTTTAGAAGCAAAAAGTCTGCTTTCGCCTTTTTACAGTTTGAATCGAACCACGGAGATTTCCGTTTCGGAGGAACAGAACTTTTACAGTTTTACCGAAACATGTAAACGAAACGTCATGCACAAGTTCAGAAAAATTGCTCATGCACTGATTAATATCGTATTCACCTGTTAAAAGTTTCTCATTTATAGAATCAAACAATACCGTTTTATTATTTAGTAAATCTAAGAACGTCTCTTTTCTTTGAAGCATCCCATGCAATTTTGTCGCGTTCAAAAGGTTATCTTGTAATATATTAACGTCACTTTCACGAAAAAGTTACAGGACAGTGATCGGAATGTTCCGTCATATCAAATATACATATATGATTAATCGAACTATAGCATTCATGACTCGTAATTAAATAGTCAACCAGACTTGATACAGGTTTGTTTCTCCGTATACCATGATAAGTACCTTCCCTTCTTCAAGTCTGCCATTTACATCATAGGTTGTTTTCTTTGCAAAGGGTCAACAATTTGATCCAAAATGATTACATAATGTCGTGGTTACGGCGTGCAGACAAATCTGCCGCCGTGGGCGACTGTGGCGTCACAAACGGTCTACTGTAAGTTAGTAATACATCAGTTGATCGCTTGTGCGCGAATTGAGATCACCCGTTAAATAGACATCACCTAGATCTCGATATTTACGAATATCAGTATTTAACTGTTCAAAAAATCAAACTCAAAAAGGGGAATTGACTTCCTGTACATGCTAGAATCTTCTGGCGGTTATAACAAGACGAAGTATGCTCCTGCGGCGTTTTGTGAATTCTTTCATAATTTAAACCATATTAACCCTTTATTATCAAGAGATACAAGTTTTAAATGACCTTTTAAGTTTTCTTTGAAATAAACAACCACGCCGCCGCTATTTAACACGCTATTTGTTTTGACTTTTGACTTTTAACTTATTACTTATGGGTTATGACTTATGACTTATTACTTTTGACTTATGACTTTTGACTTTTGACTTTGACTTGACTTTGACTTTGACTTTGACTTTGACTTTGACTTTGACTTATTACTTATGACTTATGAAAAAATAAACCCTAACCCTAACCCTATACACGGTCCTCACTGAGGACCTCCAGCGGCAGGTTCAGGTAATACTAGGAACCTGCTACCGAGGACCCATCAATATAACAATATACTTATACATATTACAGCACTTTAATTTCCTTCGGTATACCTTGTGATATTTACCTATAGATACATAAAAACATAAAAAAAAATAAATGTTACCATAGCAACAAAAAAATTTCAAAATTTTAATTTATTTTTTCAGTTCCTTGATAGTTGGCTTTACGCCTGGGGGGCGCCTCCCCCCCGCTTAAAGAAAGAGGAAACCTGCCTCGCCGCTCACTGCGGAGGCTCCCAAGGTCGCCTCCTGGCGAGCCGTAACGGCTCATTGATACTAAAATAAATGACAAAGACGAAAGTAACTTAGATAATTTATTTACAGCAAACAAGTTTGCAGTACTACGCACAGACATAATTTTACTTATTGTTTCTACACCTAGATTGAAGAAACAAAATTTTACACTATTATGACTCTTTGGAAACTTTGCCAACTCTGTATCTGTCATAAGTCAAAAGTCGAAAGTCATAAGTCAAAAGTAAAAAAAACACCCGTAAGTCAAAATTCAAAAGTGGCCCTCCAAGGCTTCCATATTTTTTACAATTAACAGCTTTCGCAGATTTTAACGTTTAAAATTGATTGATTGATTGATTGATTGATTGATTGATTGATTGATTGATTGTGTCACATAGTCACACCAGTCTTTTACATGGCTGCCGAGAAAAAAAGTTTAGGTAGCAATGAGATAAAATCTTTTCAGCAAATCTTCAAATATTTATAATTGTTATTGTGTAAAGGTTGTATAAATCGCCAAAAGGTAAAACAAAACAAACGATAGTGCTCATAACTACTGAAATAACAGGTCGTTAAAAGCAATTCACACTCGGGGCCCCATCACCAAGTCTTAACAAGGCTTATAGTAAGGCGTCAAATCTGCATTTAGTATTGAACACAAACAGAAATCTGTTCCCTCGATCTGAATATATTTTCTACATCTATACCATATTGTTTAGGGTGCGGATGTTGCGGTGGGTGCGGTTGTGATTCAGAATGCAGCGACTGTATCCCAGGACTTCCATCCAAAACACAGACTGAAAGTTGCACTAAAGAGGCTAACTGTTGTAATTCTAAAGTCAGAATGACAACTCTGTAAGTGTTGTTTCATTCTGTTCATATTCTAATATATGAAGTAATCAGAAACATTCGCTAAAGAAACGCACTAAAGGACATAATTTTATGAATAAGGAAGGAACCTTGTGTAGACATTTTATAAAGTTTTTCGTTCTTTCCTTTGTTAGACAGCCATGGTGTATCACAGGCACTGGTAAATAGTTATATTTTGAAACAATAAATAAAATATGTTATTAAATGAGTCTGAATCAAACAGTATCATGCAGATAAAATACATGTACCTCTAAAATATCATTTTTTGGAATAAACATATTGATGGGGGTATTCAGTTTCTTTGGACCTTGTAAATGGATGTTCAGTTATAAATTGATTAAAATTTAATTTTGATGTTTGCATCCAATCCGCTCCAGGTTGATTTCAACATTTTTCAAGATGTCGACAGTTTACGCTTCAGCCATTTGGAATGCTCACATTTCTTAACATCCAATTATTGGTAACAATCAATTAATGGACCGGTCCTACAGTGATCATTCTCGTACGTCCAGAGCATTCGTTACATAATTTCATGTCTGAAAGGTTGGCGAACCACTGATGCATGAGGATGTACAGTGATATTTGCCTTGATTTTTGTTGTTGGTCCTGTCTTTCAATTTTATGATATCCCTAGCGATTTTGTTACGTCGGGTAATTTTAATATTAGAGCCAATAAACACTAGTTTAACACTAATAATCCACGGCTACGCATTGAAGAATAATGTCTGAAATCTAGTATAGTTACAACAACATAAACTTTATTGATAGACACAGATAATAGTGTCTTGCAATAACTGTGTGTAAGAGCATGTTTTAACTAGCATGTCAATTATACTATACATGTATATTGGTGGGTATTGCTTAACTACTACCTTATGTTTCCATGGTTACATTTGTAACAAGAGGCATAGAAAATAACATATTCAAATACACATTGTTGGGTAACCTGACATATAAGTACGAAAATATTTGAAACAATGAAAACATTGTTAGCGGGGTCAGTTGATCATGCTATAGTTAAGGAAATAAAATAAAACTGCACCTCGCATTCCAGAAATAGGCTATATTTTGGATGCCTTACAGTTGTAGGATATACGCAATGTATAATAAGAATCCCAATATCATTTTCTCTCAGGTTTGTACCAACTGGATGTGAACTGACCTACAAAAATGGACCCCGAACCATTGTAATGGAAAAGAAAGGGTGGGAAGACAAGGATGCAGAAGTGACGGCGGAGGTGTACCAAGATAGCAATGACCGTTGGCAGGTGAATCTGGTACCACTACCAAAGTCGTTACCAGAAAACTAACTAGCTAGAAACATGATGTACTGTTTATACGCACTTTGAAGTCTAAATATTGTTAAGTTTATATTAAGGTGATTGTTATGAAATTTGTGTTTATTGAAGTATGAAAATGAAATTGTTAAATGAAATGGATTAAGAAATAATGAAATCGTACCGTAGTAAACGCATCATAACACATGGTTAGGAATTCAGATAAGTAGCGCGTGAATAACACGCATCTGAACTACTAACCAGGAAAATTACACATTTGGTCCGGTTTGGTATTATCTCGGTTCTACCACAAACCACTTAAACTTTTTCTCAGCCAAAAAAAACGGATTATATGGCACACCTATTTGTTGTTGTTTATTGTAAGTCCTGCTGCAAAATGGCTGTGTGTTAACGAGTATTAACGAATGAATATTTTTCATCTTTTCTCATTAGAGTAAAAGCGTAGGTCGATTTAGAATAGAATTTCCATGTGATATGTGACAGTTGTAATTATATCAGTATGACTAAAATAAAATTTAAAGAGTGGAAATGATAC